>CAJQZJ010002413.1:0-12767 GCA_907164525.1 Lophiomys imhausi | reverse complement strand
TTTTGGAAGCTGCAGGCCCTGCACTTCCTATATAATCAGATATATTCATCCCTCTCAGGTTTCTGAGGTGGTTGAAGAATAGATACCTAGAGTCTCATAGTTAAATTTTGAGTTGTTTAGGAATCAAGAGGGTGTTCTGGATCTAAGAAGATATTTTTAAAATTATGAGGCAAGTTAGTATGAAAGCTGAGTTAGATATAGAACTTTAAACTCATGGAGATGGTTAGATAGTAGAATGTTAAAGTCAGGTGCCAAATACATATGGACTGGACATTGGGAATGTATGCTAAGCCATATAACTCTTATAATCGTGGCCTATATATTTCTGTTGTTTTGTATTGTATTTATAGTTATAAGAAAAAGAACCATTATTTGGACTGAAAGGGAGAGCTGTTGGGGGGAAAAATAAATACCTTAAACTAAAAAAAAAAAAAAAGAAAAAGGGAAGAGGATGGTGGGGCTGAGGGGGAGGAGGGTGGAAGGGTGGGACTGGAGGGGGGAGTAGGGAGGGGATTGTGATTGAGATGTAACTTGAAGAAATAAAAAATAAATTATAAAAAAAAAAGATGGTAAGATCATAAATATCTTACAAATAACAGAGACTGTTTACCAGAGAGGGAGTCAGACAACAGGTGAATCACTTTCAGTAAAAGAAGTTTGGTTAGGCAGATATTAGGCAGGTGACATCCCAACCAAACCCTTGCTGAGAGAAATCTTTCCATTCTTCTTTTGTGATTTTATTAGTTGGAGCCTCATTTATTAGTTGGAGCCTCATTTATACACTTCAGGGGATGAGCCCATCTCATATTCCTGACACTCCAATGAGATCCACGTAATCATTATCCCCATTTTAAGAATGAAAAATAATACAGAGAGGCTAATTCATACACTCAACTTTAGAAAAGCACACATGTATAATGGGAAGTGTAGTGTTGAGAACCTTGAAAGACTCACACAGGGCTTCACAGGACTGATTTTCAGTGGGATTTACTCACATGGTAAAGATTACAAGAAATATCCTAATCATTTGAGTGGCATACTTTTGCCCTTGAAATAGAAAGTATTAATATAACATACATAGAAATATGAAATATTTGCCTCTGTGTGTCTTGTAAGTAGTCCACATGTTAGTGACTTCTACCTGTATGAAAAGTGACTTGAGAAATTATCATGTTTCCATGGCTACAGGGAAGAATGGCAGATTATGCGCAATTAACCAGAATAAAGACAAATAGTCTTAAAGGACCAGAGTTGTTAATGTTGTCTCATTTTTGAGAATTTTTAAAAATATAATAAATCTATTTAATTTATTAATTTAAAGAGTTTCCTCCTACAATATGATTGTGTCAAAATTTCCCCTTCAACAACTTTTTCAGTTCCCTTTGTTCCCATAATCTCTACTCACCCAACTTGATGTGCTATTGAACTCTCTCTCTCTTTCTCTCTCTGTCTGTCTGTCTCTGTCTCTCTGTCTGCAAAAAACCTTAATACAAATAAATACTAGAAAGTCAAATAGTACAAAATCTATTTGATGTGTTCTATTATTGGGTTTGCAAGTATTTTATTAAATACTTTTGCATCAATATCCATGAGGAAAATAGGTCTGTAATCTGATTTTTTATTTAATTTATGTTTTCAAGTTGCATCTCTATCAAAATCCCCTTCCTTCTCCCTACTAGGTTCCGCCCTTCATCCCTCCCTCTTCCCCATCTCTGTCCTCTCATTTTCCTCAGATGCAGGGAACCCCCACATATCAACCCCCCTCAGTTCATCAGTTACATGAGTGCTAAGAGCTTCCTCTTGTACTGGGCTTGATATGGCACCCCAGCTAGAGCAAGATGTTCCACTAACAAGGAATAGGGTCCATGACTCACTGCTGGGTGGAGTTTTCATAGGATAGTTATTCTAAGGTCCTGTCTGTTTGGGTCTATAGGTTGTAGGATGCTTGTCCTGTGCCAAATGCTTAATATCCACTTACAAGAGAATGGATACCATTTGTATCTTTCTGGTTCTGAGTTAGCTCACTTAGGATGAGCTTTTCGACATCTTTCCATTTGGTTGCAAATTGCATGATTTCCTCATTTTTGATAGCTAAGTAGTATTCCATTGTGTAAATGTACCACATATTTTTATTCATTCTTTGATATAATAACATCTTAGTTGTTACCAGTTTCTGGCTATTATGAATAAAGCTGCTTTGAGCATTGTTGAGGTGATGTACTTGTGGTTTGGTAAAGTATCTTTTGGATATATGCCCAGGAACAGTATGGCTGGGTCTTGAGGTAGAACTATTCCCAGTTTTCTAAGATATCCCCAGATTGATTTCCAAAGTTGTTATACAACTTCACACTTATACCAGCAACGGATGAATGTTCCTCTTTCTCCATACCCTTGCCAGCATGTGCTATCTCTTGTGTTTTTGATCTTAGCCCTTATGATGTGTGTGAGATAGAATGTCAGAGTCATATTGAGTTGTATTTCTCTGATGATCAACTATGATAAGCATATCTTCAAATGTCTCTTCACCTTTAGAGATTGTTCTTTTGTGTAATCTATTTTTTTTGTTGTTGTTGTTGAGTCTATGTGGTTTGGGTATCATGATGATTGTGGCCTCATAAAATGAATTTGGCAATGTTTCTTTTATTTCTGTTTTATGGGGAATGTGAGGAGTGTTGATATTAGCTCTTTACGCATGTCTTCTAGAATGATTTGTACACTAGAATCTTCTGACCCTGGGCTTTTTTACTTTGTATACTTTTGATGACTGCTTCTATTTCCTTAGAAGTTATAGGTATATTTAAATTGTTTATCTGATCTTTATTTAACTTTGTTAAGTTGTATTGTGGTGATTTGAACAGCTATTGTCCCTGTTGATTTGTGTGTTTGAATGCTTTTCCCATAGAGTGTGACATTATTAGGGGGTATAGCCTTGTTGGAGTAGGTGTAGCTTTGTTGGAGGAAGTGTGTCACTCTTGGAGTGGGCTTGATATCTCCTTTGCTCAATGTATGCCCAGTGGCAGTCTCCTCCTGCTTCCTGCAGATCAAGATGTGGAACTCTCAGCTCCTTTTCTAGCACCATGTCTGCCTGTATGCCACCATGCTTTCCATTATGACAACAATGGACTAAACCTCTGAAATAGTAACCCATCCCTAACTAAAATGTTTTCCTTTATGAGTTTCCGTGCTCATGGTTTTTTTTTTTTTTTGCATTGCAATACAACCCTAACTAATACAAGTATCTACTTTGAAAATTATTCAGTTCTTTTAGGTTTTCTAATTTTGTAGAGTATAGGTTTTTGAAGTATGACCTAATGATTCTTTGTTGTTCAGTGTCTGTGATTATGTCCTCCATTTCATTTCTGATTTTGATAATTTGGAAGTTCTAGCTGTGTTCACAGAGATCTCATACAGAGTTGAATGGTGAGCTCTCCAAATCATTATGTGCCAGAACAATCCAGAACATGGATAGGCCTAGCTATGAGTATGAAGCTTTTACAACAGATTTTCTTCATGACTTCTCCAAACCAAGCACACCTGTGCCATCTCCAATATCCAATGACAATCTGTGGATGTGCAGACAGCATATCAGCTATGCCTGATGAAGCAACCCTGAGCCCTGAAACTTGTCACAAGTATACACATGCACACACACACACACACACACACACACACACACACACACACACACACACACACTTACTTCTCTGGGGTGTATCACTCTGGATTCATAGTTCATCTATCAGTTTTGCTTTGTAATTTCCAAAGAACTTTGCTTATTTGCACTTTACTAAAATCAGTCCAAGTTCTGGCTACCCAATTCCTGCACTGGTTTTCTCCGAGGAGTTTCTTCATAATGAATCCTGCCTAGGCTATCACAACCTTCTCAATTTGATCTCTGGATGTGTAACTCTCACAACTGCTTTGCCTAGTGTTATCCCCTGCACTCTCCCATGAGTGCCATACTAGCACTTTCAAGCCTAGGCCCTGTGCTCTGTACCTTGGGCCACTTTGCCTCTTTTTCATTTATGCAACAAATTGTCTGATGGTTTTGAGAGAAACATTAATGTCAGTTTATTCTCTCAGCACAATGGCTGGATCCTGTCTAGCAACTCCCTAGTTGGATAACCCTGGTGTAATCCACTATGAAAGTGAGCCTCTCTGTAACAGGTACACATATCCTGACCTAGTTATGGATGAACAGAGCATGCATCATATCTGATCATGAACTGAATCTAACTTAACATAACGTCACATACCAGTGCCATCTGCAGGCTACAACATTTCTCCCTCCTTGGTGATACACCCCCTGCACTATCATTCCCTGTCATTTTTGAAACCAAGCCTGCCTGTCCCATATCCACACTCCCATCTTCTAGCTCTGTGGGAAAATATCATGTACTAATTTGTTTGGTAATCCTCTCCAAATCTTCATCTGGTACTGGAATGTCCATTCTCACTGTCCTTCCTTATGAAATGCATCTCCTTCACTGGCTTTCCCTGTTGAATAGTCCCAGTGCTGAGCCTGACCTAAGCCCACTACACTCTGAGATATAACATTGGATGTATACATTGATTAACTGATTTATAAAATGACCTGGTAGGATAAATATCAGAACTATTCTCACACTCTCATGTCTAGTTGTATCCTATATTTTCTTGCCAGTATCTAGAACTACATATGTCTGGCCCATCTCCACAGTCCAAGGTCTAAATATGGACTCACATAATTAAACATCTGTTTCTCTATAACATTATCCTGAACCAGGACTCTAACAACATTTTCACTCTCCTAGAGAAAGACTTCATCAAGGAGGCCTGCAGCAGAATTCTCAGGTAAGAATCCAAGGAATAAAACCAACATGTGTCATCTCTACAATATATAGAGCATAGCTCTATATAGGCATAGCTCTATAGTCATGAAACTTCTGAACCACATTTTGCAGGTGAATTCCTTCAAAACCAATATGATCAGCAACATCTACACCCCACCTAGCCATGTTTGTGTACATAGATAGTATGCTAGCTTTGTCTGCTAAACACCCTGTGCCTTTCTCAATACATAGATCCTTCCCCTTCATTTCTAAGCTTACCTCTTGATAGTCAGATGATACACTGATTTGGGGTGGTGATTTTCCCATGTCACCCTACATCCTCACAAAGATATGTTTTGTCCTATCAATCATTCTATTAGACAAGATGTGATTGTTGAATTCTTGCAAATGGAGTTCGATTGTGCTGTCTCCTAATTCAGGTCCCCTCTGTGGTCGCAGAGTTCTAACAAAAGCTTTTGTTGATGTGTTCTCTGATTCTTAGTGTACCAGTTCCTCCTCTACCTTCTCAGGATTAGCTACGGTAATCCAGGTCCTGCAACTGGTATCAGATGACTTTAACAGGAAAAAAAGCCCACCTGCTCCATCTTCACTGTCTCTAGATACATAGAGAACATATCAGCTATGCTCGATGAAGCTACCCAGAACCTCCTACACTCCCTGCACTAGTATTGCAGCTCTGATTACTGCAGATCACATAATAGGTTTTTAGGGGGTTCTAAAGCAATTTGCACCCTAGTCCGTCCCAGTACTTTTGGGATTACTGCTGATCATGGGATTGGACTTCCTTGGTAAGTAACCCCAGAATTTAACCTACTTCTCATATATACACAAAATCTCTGATATAATGCTGAATACCCCAATCAAATACCCATGTAGTCTGGTCAGTTCTACAGAACCCTGCCACCCTTCTTATTACAACACTTCTAGTGTAATTTGACATTGTCAGTATTAGCTTCAGTGAAGGAGCACAGATAGAAGCTTCTTCAATGAGTCCTCACCCCAGAACACAGTCTGAATTCATCATCTGCATACACATAGGTCTAGCACTGAATGTGAATATGTCTCACTGTGTCTGGGGAGATCTACGGAACCTGTTCTGCTCCCAGTCCTTGCTCTACTCACTCAACTCCTGCTCTATGTTTCTCTGTGTAGGGCCACCAGAAACAGTGTGACCAGACCCATCTCCACATTCTGAGGGTTGGTTCTCCATGTGTAGATCTCACTCCACCTTTTCCCTGTGGATCCCCTGTAAGTCTCCCATGAGTGTCATCCCAACACTCTCAAGCCAAGACTGGACAAGCAACTCCTGAAATAGATTTCCCTTATTGTTTCCCAGAACCAGCCTGCCACAGACTTACAAACTCTTGCAGGTCTAATTCAGCTTCACTTTTGGCACCAAACTTGACTGACAATTTCCAGAGAAGATCTTATACCAGTTCCATTCCCACAGCCCCATGCATAGATTCTTTCTTCAAAGTTCTTAGCTGGTGTCTTCATCAATGTTATATTACTATGTAAAAAATAAAGTGACTGCTATAGAATGAAGAGGTGCAGAAAGGGCCACTGTGTAGACTTGGAGCACACAAAGACACTAAATTGCCATCACTAAGGAGATTTATTACCACAAATGGGAATAGGGGGTGGGTCTTTCTTGGGATGTAACAAGTCAGACAGCAAGCAGCAGGTTCCTTTTTTCAGGAGTGGGTTTTTATGTCAAAAGGGACATCTGTGCTAGGGTGTGTTGGTAATTCCTGTTAGGATAGGTTAATAAGTGAAACCAAGGAATGAATTTTTATTGTTGGACCTTGATTTTTTTATAGTTAGATGTTGTTGATCAGTCTTATGAATGAGGCAGTGGCCAAATAAGGGAATAGACCTTGGAGGGCTAGCTCTAGGAGTGTAATTTAATATTACAGCAAGAGAGACAGAAGGAGAAAGCCAAAACCTGTCTGTCAAGATTGGGCCTACTACAGGGAACTTCACAGCAACTCTTATAAAGGTAATCATTTAATTTGGGCTGACTCACACTTCATAGATTTAGTCCATTGATATTGATCGTGGCAGGAAACAGTGCAGGGTATAGGCATATGTGGTGCTGGAGAGGTAGCTGAGTGTTCTACATCTTGATCCCCAGGTAGCAGAAGGAGATTGTGAGCCACAATGGGCATAGTTTGAGCATGTGAGACCTCAAAGCCTACCTCCATAATGACAAACATCCTCAAACAAGACCACACCTAGTCTAAGAAAGCCACACTTCCTAATAGTGCCAACACATATTGACCCAGAATTCAAGTCTATGAGCCTATGGGGGCATTCTTCTTCAAACCACCATAGCTGGCTTTCCTTCTTTAATCCCCCAGATACAATCCTCCAAGCACTATGTGCACCCTGACTGTGGATATACAGACCATACATCACATCTGACTCATGAACTGAATCTAACCTAGCTGAACAGTGCCATCCCTACTGACTGACCAATTATTATATCTTATGGTAATTCAACTCCTCCATTAGCATTATCTGGTAATATCTGGAGCAAAGCCTGTCTGTTTGATCAGTACACTCTTAAATCATAACTCTGTTGGCTCAGGAAATAAATTGATTTATATGATGGTGGTCCCAGAACCTCTCCTGTCAGTGTCATGCCCATTGTTTATTTAATAATTTATCTTGGAGTGTCCAGCCCACTGTGTATGATGCCTACTCTGGGCAGGTGGGTTGTATAAGAAGGACTTGTGAAGTATGTCTGAAATGCAGGGCAGTAAGCAGTGTTCCATCATGGTCTCTGATTCATTTCTTGATTCAGTTTCCTATCCCAATTCCTGACCAAAGTTCCCTCAATGACAGGGCTGTGAAAACGCTGCTCTGCTTTCTCTGGTGAGTTTTCCCTGAATCAAGTCCTGCTGTACTGTAGGCTTAGATCACCATGGACGCTACTGTGTTTGCCTGGTGAAATCCCCAGAAACCCCTTGCCAGTATCATCCACAATGTGCCAGCTCTGGACCTGGTAACACAGATCCCACACTAACTGTCTCTGGTGAATTCCCCCAGAAAGAAGAAACCACTACTAACTTCACACTATAATGCATAATTCTGGGTGCATGCTAGCTTTGCCTCAAAAGCTTCCCAAAGACTCTTATGCACACACTCCCAAGCCTGGAACCTGTCATGCTGTGCCAGTACCTACTTTTCCCTATCTAGTTTTCTCAGACCCCAGCTTGTTTATGAAACCTTTATGCTCCGAGGCCTAGCTCTTATGGCTAGATCATGTACCATTGGCATGATGAGTTCTATGGACCTTGGCCTACAATATTTCTTCTCATCCTATTACTCCTGTCTCATCACACTGCTCTTTCATTGAATTTCCTAGTGAGTTCCCCCCAGTAGTAAACCTGCATGGGATGTCTCCACATTAAGAGGTTTTACTAAATATAAGCAGATCAAACAAAGGTTTTACTTGTCAGCAAATCTGACCACCCTCAACTTCTGTATGTTGCTCAGGTCACACAACACCTACACTGGATTTTTCTGTTCTGAACTCCCAGAAGCAAACTCACACATGTTCTCCATACTCTCCTATGCCTTTTTCTAGATGTTTAGGCTACAGAAATGCTTTTTCTGGTTGTCTACTTGAAACATTTCCTGCCACTCTCATCCCTTCATGTTAAGTCCTAGCTCCAGTCACACAAGTGCTACACTGGATTTTCATGGATTTTTTCACATGAAAACATCCACTTGTGCCAACTTAATATTCCAACATCTACTTCTGGACTCACTGACTTTGCCTGATGAGCTGTCCCAAACATCAGATGCCAGAATGCCACAATCATCAACACCTCCCATGGCTAGCTCTAGATATACCCCATCTCAACCAATTTATGCTAGTGAGTTACAAAAGAGAGTGGCTAACCTCTTCATAAGCACACTCTCAGGCCAAGGTCTATATTCACCTAGCTTTTGCTCTTCACTCCCCAGATCTTTATCCACGAAAATAATCCACTCAGTCTCATGTCTACATCCTGTCCTATTGCTCCAGTAACAGTTTTCCCTAGTTATTATCTGAAATATCTACATACTTGTACAATTTCCATAATCTAAGGCCTATACCTTGACATGTAGATTGAAGATTGGCTTTGACTTGTGGCATTCTCTTGAAACTCATTTTCCATGGCCCTTCACTCATTTTTAGCTCAGGTCATTCAGCTTCTGGAACAGCTTTTCCAGGTGAAATTATCCTAGAGCCACACATGCCCAGACCATCTGCATACTCCAAGACCTAGTTTTAGATAAACAGATCACACATTAGGCTTGTCTGATTATGTTTCCCTGAACATGACATTCCAGTGTCATCCTCATATTCCCTTCTCTAGATTTGAGCTCATAATACACAAATCCTATAATAGCTTTGACATGTGAGCTGCAAAGAATCTCACCTTCCAGCCTCATCTCCATAGTTCTGGGTCTAGTTTTGTTCACATAGATCATAAGTAGCTTTTGTTAAATGGTTATAATTTGGACTGTGACATTAACCACCAAATTATGGTCTTGTATGTCTGCTGACAATCACTAAAATCTCATGTAATAATATTGACACTAGACCCACCTTGCTATGGCAATTCCTATACCCGTTTTCCTTGGTCCTTTTGTGTGAATCAGGATTTCCTGTGCCATCCCCAGACTCCCTAAAACTATCATGGGAAACAGAGATGATGCACCAATGTTTATGATCATAATCTGTAGCAGTTCCCTGATAGTGTCAACCCCACACTCCCTGCTATACAGTCCATATATAAATGTGCAGAACTCTTAACAGGTTTGCCTTGTGTGCTTCAAAGATTGTTGCCTGCTAGAACCATCCCTACCCTCCCATACAGAGCTTCTATCTAGCAGATCTTACACTTGCTTACCCCGCAGCACCCCCTCAAAACCAACCCTCCTTCAACTATCTGTACTTTCTAAGGCCTATTTGTAGATGGACTTCTCATTCACCAAGTTTGTCTGATAACCTCTTCATTATCCCATCCCCCTTTGTCATGTCTACACTCCCATAAGCAGCTCTGGTCATGTAGAACATCCAACCACATTTCCTAGTGATTTCTGCCAGAATCCATGTCTCTTGTACTCTCTCCTTATTCCTAGGCTTATATCTGGATAGGCAGATTAATTTCCAGCTTTTCCTGTTATCTCTTATGATCCTTGCCTGCCATTGTCATCCACACACTCCCAAGTCTTATCTCAGTCTCAAACATCCTACTATGGTGGTCTTCCATGGTCAGATTCCACAGAGCTAATACTGTCAGAACTATTGCAATAGTCCAGGTCAGAACTTTCTCTATTGCAGATAGTGGATAGGTTGGCCTGAGAATAGTCACTAGAGAGTTGTCCACCAGTACATCCCCTAACTCCTTTATTGCATGATAAACTAATAGGACCATAATATCTTTGGCAAAAAGGGTATATATTAGCTTGCGGATTTGGACTCCATGCAGAAACTTAGAGGTAGGAACTAACACAGGTGGTATGAAGAAAATTGGCTCCCTAGCTTTCCACCCAGGGGTCACTACACTTGAATTTTTATATACCTCAGCATTCCTTAACCAAGTATGATACCACCTCTGGTGGGTTGGCTCAACCACACTAATCCTTAATTAAGAAAATGTTCCACAAGCATGCCTATAGGCCAATCAGAGAGAAGCATTTTCTCAGCTAAGGTTTCCTCTTTCCAGATGACCGTAGCTTATGTCAAGTTGATCAACAGTAAGTTTTTTTCTTGTGTATCCCTCTTAGCTTTCCTGTTAATATCATAATAGGAATTATATATAATTTTGAAAGCACCTTGATATTAAAAAATTCAAACACCAATATCCAACTCAGCTTCCATCCTAACTTGCATCAAAATTTTAAAAATATCTTAGATCCAGAACACCCTCTTAATTCCTAAACAACCCAAATTTAACTATGAGACTCTAGCTATCTAGTCTTCAACCACCTCATAGGCCTGAGAGGGATAAATATATCTGGTTATACAGGAAGTTCAAGGACAGCAGCTTCCAAAACTAAGAAATGACATCCCAGTGGCTGCCTGGACACTTCTCAATTTCTCTCCACACATTAAAGTATCAATCTTCAGCCATTTGGCTCCATTTCTCTGACAGACATTGATTGTAAAGCAGGAATTATGAAAGACTTGCCTACCCTGTCTTGGCAGAGCTAGGCTGTCGACTTACCTGCTTCCAAGTTTTGTCCTGTTTGGACAGCATTCTGTCTACAGTTGAAGCAAGGGTTTTTTCTTGCCAAGAGATAGGCTTGCCACTAATTCAACCATCTCCCACTGGAAATTCTTCAATGCTCATCTTCTGCTTGGAGTAGAATAGGAGGTGCTGTCAGGAGCAGACATGTCTCAATATCAAAAAAAAATCTTAAGTTAAGAAAACATCTTTGAATGCCATATTCTGCAGATCTCTTGAGGTTTTTGAAGACCACCTATTTATCTATTATATTTGGATAAGCAAATGTTGCTTGTTTCTTGGCAACTTGGTTTCTGATTAGCTTAGAAAATAACTGTGATAGACTGTCCTAGTACCTAACAAAATGACATGCTTAAATGACTATTAGTTTGCATTTCTTAATTATCCTAAACAGTTTATGACAGTTGGTAGCAAAAGGCCAAAACTTCACATTTCATTCTTAAGCATTACCTAGGTAGAATACTATGAAAAGAGTTACCCTTAATTAGGTATCAATATACAAAGATCAATACCAATGTGGCCAAATATGATCTTAATTTTGTATCAATATACAAAGATTAATACCAATGTAGTCCAATACAATTTTAATTTTGCATCAATATACAAAGATCAATACCAATTTAGCCAAATATATTCTTAATTTTGTATCAGTATACAAAGGTATATGGGTATATTCAATAGTTTGTCCTTTTTCTTGATCATTCCTATATTATGTCTATGTACTATTTTTTTCTCAAGTCTGCTCACCCCTACATAGGAGAAAAAGAAGGATTCAGAAAAGAAAAAGAGAGAAGTCCCTGGGTCTCACCTCCAAAACCTATTTAACAAGACTGTTTAACAGCTTGTAATTTCTCCCCCTAAATAGCAAGATGGTTAGATAGTAGAATGTTAAAGTCAGGAGCTAAATACGTATGGACTGGACATTGGGAATGTATTCTAAGCCATATAACTTTCATAATTGTGGCCTATTTTCTATGTTGTTTTGTATTGTATTTATTTTTATAAGAGAAAGAGCCATTTGTTGGATTGAAAGGGGGAGCTGTTGGGGTGAAAAAGTTATATCTTAATCTTTAAAATATAGGAAAGGTCCAGAACACCCTCTTGATTCCTAAACAACTCAAAATTTAACTATGAGACTCTAGCTATCTAGTCTTCAACTATCTCAGAGACCTAAGAGGGATAAATATATCTGATTATATAGGAAGTGCAGGGCCCGCAGCTTCCAAAACTAAGAAATGACATACCAGTGGCTGCCTGGACAGTTCCCATTTTCTCTCCATACATTAGAGCATCAATCTTCAGCCGTTTGGCCCCGTTTCTCTGACAGACATTGATTGTAGAGCAGGAATTAGGAAGGACTTGCCTACCCTGTCTTGGTAGAGTTAGGGTGTCAACTTACCTGCTTCCAAGTTTTGTCCTTTTTGGACAGCATTCTGTCTACAGTTGAAGCAAGGGGTTTTTCTTGCCAAGAGATAGGCTTGCCACTAATTCAACCATCTCCCACTGGAAATTCTTCAATGCTCATCTTCTACTTGGAGTAGAATAGGGGATGCTGTCAGGAGCTGACATGTCTCGATATAAAAAAAACCTTAAGTTAAGAAAACATCTTTGGGCCAAGATGGCGGCGACCTACACTGACACATTTTGAACGCAGGGAAAAAAGAGCCATAAAAAACACAGAGTTATT
>CAJQZJ010002207.1:0-10184 GCA_907164525.1 Lophiomys imhausi | reverse complement strand
ACACACACACACACACACACACACACACACACACACACACACACTCACACTCACACTCACACATACACACACTCATATACACACATATACACTACAGCTAAAAGATAACTTTTTTTTCATTAGTTAAAAATGCCATAATAGCAGGGTGAATTTTGTTGGGTTTTGGTAAACTGGAGGTCTTGGTCTCATGTAAGTGAGAATGATGTTTATTGAGGCTTCTCAGACAACCAGAGAACCTAACTGGAGGGACTGTAAGTTTCTATAGAGAGCCAGGATAATCCTAGATCAATCCCTCTGCAAGGCCGAGTACTCATAGCTGCCTTGCATTGTGGCCTGTTTCCCATCTACTGTCCTCGTGAAGGAGAACTTGTGACAAAGCAGGCTATCTAACTTGTCTGGGGAAAATACAGGCCAGTGACAGATCAGTTCAGTGTCCAAGACCTCAGGGCTGTCAGAATTCACTCTAGTTCCTTAGTACAACTCTGGCAGCAGATACACAAGTAACTTCATGTGTATATATATATGTGTGTGTGTGTGTGTGTGTGTGTGTGTATACATAATATATATAAAATGTATATATATACATTATATATATTTGTATATTTATATATTTTTTAAAAGCCTCAGAAGGGCCAATGATTTACCCAGATTTGGAATGAATTCAGAGCCTATTGAAGACTTAAAGCTTCAAAGATTTTAAAGACTTAAAGGTATTGTATACCTAATATTTGTCCATGACCAGCCCTGTGCCCTGTCTACTATTCTGCACTAGAGGGCAGCAATACATTGACATTTGCATTGAGCATTCTGGAACTGCTGTGTACCAAATAGAAGGCATTGGCTGTAATTCAAAAAGTGGTGTTTGGAGGAGGAAGCTCAGAATCTTTTATTTTAAAGGGGACTTATTGTACCATCTATGGCTTGTATTCTACACTTGATTTTGGCCAAAAGGCTAAGAAACGATGTGGCTCGTTGCTGTTTACATAGACCCCCAAATAGAAGCAGTTGCTGGAAAGGTGATGATTGGGGACTGAATGCTCTGGATCCAGGCATTGAAAGGCATGAATTTGATGTACAAACTAGATAGTCAGTCTCTGCATGAAAGTGATAAACTGAAGCCCAGAGTACTCTGCATTTCAGTTCGAAATGAACTCAGAATTAACTGTGTTCATTTAAAAATGTAAAGTTGAGGGGGCTGGAGAGATGCCTCAGTGGTTAAACACACTTACTGTTCTTGTAGAGGACCGGGGTTTGGTTCCCAGCATCCACATGGTGTTTCATAACCACCTTTAGCTCCAGTTCCAGGGGATATGACCCCCTTTCCTTGGCTCTGCAAATACCAGGCACAAACGTGGTACATATGCACACATGCAGGCAAATACCCCTACACATAAACTAAAATCCTTTAGAAGGCAGGACTTAGATTTAGATAGCTTAGACAATTACTCCGCAACAGAGCTTTCTGTAGGACTCTTGCTACCAGGGATCCAGGTATGTAAAGAGTCTCTGCAGTGGTCAGCCTCAACCCAAGTGCTGGTGAGCCTCCCTTGCACTGCCTAGAGCTGTGAGGCAGTGATTCTTAGCAGGAGTGAGGTGGGGCTTCTCTGCACCACATGGGGAATGTCACAGGCATGGCCCATGCTTGACTGAGAACAGTCATAGACACAACATGGAACCCCTGCAAGAATGCTGGGAAACCAAATAGTTTAAAATGTTGCCTCAGAGCAGCCACCGTGAAACAGCCACGCCCCATGCTCACCAGGGTCCTACAGTCAGCCTTTTCTTTTGTGGAGAGGCCAGGAGGTTGTAGCAAGTCTTTGAGGAGCTGTGCATCTTTTGACTGTTGGCCAGCTCCATCTCACAGGGCAGTCGTTGGCATTGGCAGGCACCCCACAGACTGCAGTCGCCTTTCTTTCTGCCTTGTTTGATTGATCTCCTCCCCTTGTGTTCCCCAGAACCTCTCGCTTTGCCTCATTCCCTGAATACTTGGTAGTGCAGATAAAGAAGTTCACTTTTGGTCTTGACTGGGTTCCCAGAAAATTTGGTAGGTATCCTTTGCATGCTTTTGCTTCAACTATAGAGTGATCCACTTAATGATGGCATGTCAAAGAGGCTGTGGGGATGTCTGCCCCCATCACATCCATCCCATTGTTTCTTTACCCTGTTACTCCCACTGTTCTCTGGACTCACAGCGTAAGAGAAACACTGACAGTAAGCAATGCCACATGCTAACAATGCCTTCATTACTGAGCTCTGAAGGGACCAGGTTCTAAGAGGGGAAAATACAGTCCTCCTGGTAGCACATCCTAGATGTTACTACTATGCATGCATACACACCACCTGGGATCTTTGGAAAATGCAGATGCTAATTGGCAGGTCTAGGGTGGCTTGAGAGACCGTATTTCTAGCCCACCCCAGATGGTGTTTGCAATGCCAGTGCAGACACCATACTTGGGAGTAATAGGAGCTGGAGGTACAACCTCCTCTTAGCAACCTTCCCCTGCCTCTGAGATGTAGCAGGTGCTGTATGTATTTGATATTCACTTAAGTCATACAAGTTTTCCTCAGAGTCAAATGGAATCACTTTCGTTTGACAGTTGAAAGAAGAATGTGGTTTGGGCTCTGCTGGGCTTTCTTCTCTCCAATACACAAGGCTCTTGGTCCTTGTGGAAAGGTTATTTCCCAGATGAGGCATAAAGGCCATTTCCTCCACCTCCAGGGTTGAATCTGACTGGTCTTACATGGCCTCCAGGTTGTGGAAGGACAAATATTTCACCCTGTATAGCTTCTCTAACAAGGGCTTCAAACTGTATGCCAGTCTCTTATAGATTTGTGTTTGAGCAACAGCAACGCAAGTCTTAAGAGTCTCCAAGCACAGTGGTGGAAGGGGACAGGAAGGAAAAGCCTGCCAGGGTGATTTCCTAGGAAGCCTGGTGCTGGTGGGCACTCAGTGTGGTTTCCTTATCCTTTGTGACGGGTTAGCCCCGATGCCCAGGGGACTCTTGATTTTCTTGCTGGAAGAGTTTAGGGAACAGAGAGAGTCAGAGGGCAGGGCACGGACCACTCTGTTCTTTGTCCTCTGGGATAAGGAGATATTTGAGAATCTTGACGCATTCAGGCTTTGGATGCTTGGACAGTTTTTTTTTTTTTTTTTTTTTTTTTTGGTCCTTCTGAATTTTTGTGAAGGAACAAAACTGAAGTCAGATTTTATGGACTCAGTTTCAAGGAGACACAAGGTAGGGTCTGGAGTTTTCTTTTGAAGAACACATTGACCTTGCATTCAGTTTTGCTGTTCCTTAAAATTTAACTTTGCAATGTTAGCTTTTATTCTTGGGTTGTTATTTCCTTTATATTTATTTGTTTAGTTTGTGTTTTCAGACAGGTTCTCATATAGCCCAGGATGGCCTTGAATTCATCGTGTAGATGAGGCTAACCTTGAACTGATATTCCTGTTTCCACTTCCCAAGTTCTGTGTTTACAGGCATGTGCTACAATGCCCAGTCTGCCTTGTTGTCTTAAATAGGATTTACGTATCAGACGTCATTTGGAGGCAGTTATTCTCCAGGTCTGAAGGACAAAACCCTGCAGTTGTAGTTAAAGTCACCTTTATCCCTATTAGCACAGGTACCGCACTAAATCTCAGATGCTATTGGACTTACATATTGCATTTGAGTGAGTCAAATATAGTAGCAACTGAGCCAAGAGAGATTTATTTTTCTCTTAGAGCACTCAGGGTTAGACACTTAAGATTCAGTGAGGTTCTTTTGAGCTTCATGATTTGTAACTTAGAATTATCACAGTACCTAACACAATTTGAGAAAAGGTATAAACTTGGAGTTTTCAAACTCAGTATCAATGACAAGGAAGCAACATACAGGACAGAAGAGCTGCTGGGTAAAGTAGTACACAGCCCACTCTCTTGGTGGGCTCCACTTTCTAACATAGGTTAGAAAGACATCCTCTCCCATGAGCACAATGTTTGTGTGAGGGGCAATACAGCAGTGGCGTCAGTGTAAAATGGTCATAGGGGCCACTGTTGTCCAGAACAGAAGCTAAAGAGAAGCTCAGACAGTTAACAGAGGATTATGTGCCACAGCTTTGTGGTATTTGAAGTCCAGAAGTCTAAATGTTAGAAGTAAATCCTGTCCATGTTTTTAAAGCACCAAATGGAACAAGTCTGGGCCATAGATAGCTATCTGCTAGTCTGTGACCTCTGGCTTACCTGACCTGTTGCTGTCCAATGTGGCACCCCTGTCCCACCACTCTCTGTCCTCTTGAGCCCTTCATTAACCTCTCATGTGGCTTTACAAATCTGCTGTGCTGAGTGTCCCTTAGGCTGCCTAGATGCATGCATGCGGTGAACAGGTGAACACAGCGAATTTATAATGATCTGATTGTGGACTCTGCAGAGTCCAGTGAATATAACCTTTTGCTTTGCAGATGTTTCTATTGATATGCCAGACCTACTAGATATCAGCCATCTCAGAGCCAGGGGCTTACAGCCAGGAGAAGAGGAACTTCCGGACATCAGTCCCCCCATCGTCATTCCTGATGACTCAAAAGGTACCATCTCCTACTGCAGTTCTCAACCTGTGGGTCACAACCCCTTTGGGGATTGAATGACCCTTTATTGGGGGTTCCATATCAGATATTTATATTACAATTCATAACAGTAGCAAAATTACGGTTATGAACTAGCAACGAAAATAATTTTATGGTTTGTGGGGGTTACCACAAGAGGAACACAAGGGCCACAGCATTAAGAAGATTGAAAACCACTGTCCTACTGGAAGGATACTCTCTCCCCACCCTCAGGAATAGTCTCTGCGTTCCACCACTAATCTGCTCCCTGTGAGGTAATGGAACTTGACACATAGGAGTAAAACATTGTTGCAACTGTACACTTCAACAACATACACTATGAGTCATTGATTTGGGTCCTGTTGGCAGGGGGCTCCTGAAAGGGCTTACAGACAGGCAATGGGGAGCAGCAGAGAAGGCCAGGGTGGAGTTATCAATAATGCTCCGGCTAGAACCCTTGGTTTGCAACTAGACAGTGTTCTTAGAAATAAATGCAGGGATCAAAATCGTTTAGATCACTGAGATGTCAGAACTTGCTGTTTTATTTGCATCTAAGTATCCAAAGACTGTTGTTTCCCCTTATTATTGTAATGAACTATGTAATGAACTATGCAAGTGTTTGGGGGTAACCAGGAGTGAGAGGGTCTGGGAACACCCTGGACTGATGCAGTTTTCTTTTTTCTAAAACTTTTGGGCATGGCTAGCTCTCATTTATGACCTATCCCTTCATTTCCAGATCGCCTGATGAACCAGCTGATAGACCGTAGGTATCTTCACAAATGTTTTTGGTGTCTTATGTTTGTTGCTAGTGTGTCATGTTTTAAAGATTTGTTTATTTTTATTTTATATATATATGGGTGTCTTGCCTGCATGCATCTCTGTGGCCCATGTGAATAGGTGATGCCCAGGGAGCACAGAAGAGGGCGTAGGATTCCCTGGAACTACTGTTAGAAAGGGTTATGAGCCACCACGTGAACACTGGGAATAGAAACAGGGTCCTTCAGAAGGACAGTAAGTGCTCTTAACTGCTGAGCCATGTCTCCAGACCCCTGGTGTAACAAATTTTCCTGTGGTAGTGTAGCAAAGAAGTATTGTGCTGTGCTGGATATATGCAGCCAATCCTGGGTAGAAGGCTTCGTAAGTTGAGTAAGTAACAAAAGCAGACCAATGCCATGCTGCTTAAGTGGCCCTTATGGCTCAGGAGGGTGAGAGTAGGCTTGAGAGCTAGCAGCCCTGTGCGGGGAACCTTGACTTTGCTGCCTAGGACTGCGTGACCTGAAACAACTTACTTCCTATTCTATATGCCGCAGTTGCCTCATTTGTAAATTGAGGTAATACCATCTCTTCTTGTGAATAGCTCAATAGTTAGATGGCATAAAAAGAAGTCAAATTAGGACCCAACAAAATGGACCTTCCTTAGGCAGTCTGTAGATAAGGGGGGTTGAAGAGTAATGAAGGCGAGAAGAAGTGGAAAGGTCTGTTTTTCACGATGGGATATCCTGCTGTGCCCTGCAGCCTCAGACATCGATGAGTCCTCAGTGATGCAGCTGGCGGAGATGGGCTTCCCCTTGGAAGCCTGCCGGAAGGCTGTGTACTTCACTGGGAACAGTGGAGCTGAGGTGGCCTTCAACTGGATTATCGTGCACATGGAAGAGCCTGGTAGGTGGCAATACGGAGTGCTTTGGCATTCATGTCCGCCGTGCTGTGTCCCTAGAGATGACTCTTCAGATGGTAACATGCTGCATTTTGGACAAAATCACAATCTTAGTCTTCTTTCAAACCACAGCTTTCTTGGAATAGCTTCTTCCTTCAAGCTGTACACAGTTTGTTGGCCGAAAGATCATTAGAAAGATGTGGAGTCTATGTCAAACTGGAAATAGAAAACTGGAGAAGTGGAGGCCCCTTCCTTACTTTCTTCTTTTATCTACTTTCTGAAGATGTCATTCACACATCCACCCATCTGAAGCATACATTCACATGGATTTTAGTCACTTCACAATTAGGCAACTCTCTAATTCTAGAGTATTTTTGTATACTCGAAAGAAGCGCTATGGACAGAAGCCATCTCTCCCCTGCTCTTGCTGCCTCCAGAGCCTAGTGTTCACTAATCTGCTTTCTGGGTATCCTATAGTTCTTGTGAATTTGCCTATTTCTGATAGTTCATATAAATGGAATTTTGTACAACATGAGGCCTTTTTGTGTCAGGTTTCTATTGCCTATCATAATGTATCTAGGGGTCTTATGCTGTAGCATGAACAGTACCTCCTTTTTGTGGCCATATGCCATTCCATTATATAGCCATACCACAGTTTATTTATCCTTTCCTCATAGAATGATAGACAGTTGGATTGTTTCTACTTTTTGGCATTTATTAATGCTGCTGTAAACATACACTTTTTTGTGTACGTGGATTTATACTTTTATTACTCTTGAAGGGAATTGTAGTTCTGTTTAACTTTTTAAAAACTGTCAAACAATTTTACATAATGGTTGAACCATTTTACACTGTGACCCATGCTGAACGAGGGATCCAGTTTCTCTGAGTTCTCACTGTCATCAATTTTTTTTAAAATAGTGTTTCCTGGGTGTACCGTGGTATGTCACTGTGGCTTTGAGAGGCATTCCCTTAATGGTGAATGATGCTAGCCATATAATGAGTTACTTGCCTTTTTATCATTGGGTTCTAAGAATTCTTTTTAAATTCTAGATACAGGTTTCTTCTCAGATACATGATTTGCAGAGATATTTTCCTGTTTTGCCATGTCTTCACTCCTTAGTGATGTCTTCTTAATAGACACTTTTTAAATTTTGATGAAGTCCAGTACATCTCTTTTTTGTTTTATGAATTATACTTTCTGGGTTGTATACAAGAAATTGTTGCTTAATCCAATGTTACAATGACTGATTCCTATGTTTTCTTTTAATTTTAAAAATTAAAATTAATTATTGAATTAACACCTTTAGTTCCTGTGTTTAAGACAATGATCTGTCTCAGTTTCGGTCTTGTGTGTGGTGTGAGGAGGGGTGTCTGTCTCTATGGTTTTATATGTCCTAGCACCATTTATCTTTCGGTGCTAAAATGTCTGCTTGGAAGCCACTTGATCGATGAGCTTTCTGACCTCCCAATTCTGTTAAACTGATGTATATATCTAGCCTTACAACAGCTCCAGGATCCCTTGACTACATAATTTTGTAGATATTTGTCTGTATTACTCCTAAGTGTCTGTTTTCAAGACAAAATGCAGAGAAAATTTAATACAACTATTTTCCTTAGATTTCGCTGAACCGCTGGCCATACCTGGGTATGGAGGGGCTGGGGCCTCTGTATTTGGTGCTACTGGATTGGACAACCAACCTCCTGAGGAAATTGTAGCTATCATCACCTCCATGGGATTCCAGCGCAGTCAAGCACTGCAGGCTCTACGGGCAACGGTGAGTACTGGTGACTGTGAGTCTGGAAATACTGGCCTGGAGGTGGTTTTCAGGTTGGTCCTTAGCAACAGAGACCTCCCAATGTCTTTTGACCATTCTAAGTCATCCTTGATCATTCTAAGTCATCTTTGTCTGATTGTGTTCCATCATATCTCATGAAGATTCATTTGCATGTAGTATACACAGAACTAAACTGAATGAATGAGAGACTCATGTGGTAAGCTTAGGTGTAAGGGGATATGTAGCTGGGACAAGATGACCAAGATCTTGAATGTTCCTTAGTGGGGCTAAGTGGGTCTGCTTGGAGTTCGCCGGCTTCAGAGCAAAGAGGTGCGAAGGCTCTAGCTTGTTAAGAAAATTCTTAAGATGAACTCATGTTTTCCTGATATGAAGACTTTGGAGAAATATGAAGGCTCTCGTAGAAAGTCCTTGGAGTTCTCTGCCTCAGGTTCTCTCTGTAAAGTGCAGGGCCTTGCTACTGAAGGTTGCGGCCTCCATGACCAGACAGCTCTCTGAGCTCCGTGAGATGGAGGACTCCCTTTCCCCAGCAGGGCTTCCTACTCTCTGTCTGTCTTTATTTAGAACAAATCCTTGAGCCAGTTCTCTGGCTTATTGTAGAAGTAGCTGCTGACATAGTCTCCTGCAGAATGCTTCTCCCCATCACCCCCAGTGTCCATATGATAATTAGGTTAGGTAGTGGACCCTGTTGCTTTATGCAAATGAAGTGTACTGTGAACACCTATCAGCTGCCTCCTGGCTGCTTTCCTTTTCCTATATATTCACCTCACTCCTGGAATGAAGTTGATCTGCCTCCCTGCAGCTAGTCCTGGAAGTTTATCATTCCATGGTGCTCAAGACCCGCTGAGCCCTGCACACCCCCCTTTCCCCCCAGCATTCCTCTGCTCCTCCTGTCCTCATGGGCTGGTGACCAACAGCTCCCCCGAGTAAAGAGGAGACCTACACTTCTGGTAGTTATGAACGTCCCCATTTATCAGAAGGAACTATGAAACAGTGGGATGGTGAAGCAGATATCTGTTTAATAGGTTCTTTTGTCCTGACCATGTGTCTGCTAGGGACTATTGCCGAGGTCATAGTGAGTCTTGACCAGGTCATGGGATTTTTCCCTTTAAATTCTTAAACTATTTCAACCAGAGTTTTTCTCATTTGGGTACTTTCTTGAACCCTCCTTGCTTCATTGAAGTTTCATATCCAAACAAATTCTTTAGCTTGTTAGTGCTGTCACAGAAAGGGGAAGGTGGAAATAACTTCATATGGGTTGGTTTGAACTATTTGGAATTCCATTATAACAACCACTAACCAAGGCGTCCATCTGTTCTGCCATTCTTCCAGTAGTTAAGGCAAAGTGACACTAACACAGTGTGCACATTGGCACCTCCAGCTTACAGAATATATCTGCAGAAGATGCAGTTGGCTGAGAAGATAGTGTACATAATTACTGTGGCTGTAGAAAGCCCTGCATGTGGACACTGCCCTCCCCTTGAGCATTTTGCACACTCTTCCTTGGCACCAGCTTGCAGCAATGCTGAGCCAAGACAAAAGGAGACCTCGGAGCTGATGTGTTGCTCTGAATCGTTTTCTGGTGACTGCGGTGGTAGGGTATAGACGAGAGAGTGGCAGAGCCCAAGCTTCTCACTCAGAACTACTTAAGACCAGTTCATTCAGGCCTCCTGCCTAGCTTCTTGACGTGTGGTGCAGATGTTCGGGACACGATGAGGCCTGGATCCTGAAAGTATTGTGACTTTCCTGTCTTCAGAATCATAACTTGGAAAGAGCCCTGGACTGGATCTTCAGCCACCCCGAGTTTGAAGAGGACAGTGACTTTGTGACTGAGATGGAGAACAATGCCAATGCAAACATCATGTCTGAGGCCAAGCCTGAAGGGCCCAGAGTCAAGGACGGGTCTGGAAGTAAGTCCCTGCCCTAGACATCATCTCAGCAGTCATGAGTGTATCTCAGCTCACACCTTCCCCTCCCTCCACATAGCAAAGCCTTTGACATCATTCAGCTCCAGCATGGAGCTGTCTTCTCAAAAATGGTGTACCTGCCACTTTGGCTGCTATGTTTTGATAAAAATAGAGATAATGTAGAGTCCTGTTACAGGAGTGTTGGTGTGTGTGTGTGTGTGTGTGTGTGTGTGTGTGTGTGTGTGG
>CAJQZJ010002127.1:0-17614 GCA_907164525.1 Lophiomys imhausi | reverse complement strand
CCTCTATGAATTCTCATCTCAAAGGAGGTCTTATGATAGTTAATCAATGCATAGATTTAATATAAGAACAGATTGATTCTCTTTGGCAACTAGCACAATTGGGGTGTGAGTGGAAATTGCAAGGTTTGTGTGTTACTTCCGTACAGTATCAAAATTTTACAAAGGCTACTAATTTGTTTAGACAATTGTCAAAGTTCCTCTTACAGGATTGGTCGGCTGAATTTGAAAATTTGATGAGAGAGCTGAGAGCGACAATCGTCCACATCAACTCCACTCGGGTGGATTTGAGCCTGGCTACTGGCTTGATTTCCTGGATACAGACGGCTATGGATCATTTTAAGGAGTGGGCGGGCGTAGGCTCTTTGGCGATACTAATGATATTAGCCTCTCTGGTTTGCCTATGGTGCATCTACAAAATGAGAACCACACAAAAGCATAATGCAGCCATGATTATACAAGCCCTTGTCGCCATTGAGGCGGGCCAGTCCCCTCAGGCATGGCTCGCTGCCGTGAAGTAAATCTTCACTGAGCATAGTCCCTGCCCACTGAGGTATTCGTTCCACGGATATTAGGGTCTGGCAAGTCAGTGACGGAGTTGACGGGTAAGTCTCGGCCACCTAAAACAGGGCAGTCCCGAGTGGAGAGGCTGACCCAGAGACGGGTAAGAGTTTGAGCACCGCCCTCCTACAGGCTCAGGCCCACCGTGAGATCCCCAGATAGAGGGATTACGAAGCCTTTCCAGGGACTTCTACCAATTTTAGAAAAAATAAAAAAGGGGGAACTGTAGAGAGCTGCGAAGTGCCGCGCCCTAAAGATGGCGCTGGTCTCCACCTTCCACCAGCCCGACGGTGAGTGCTCTCTATGATAATGAGTTCATATTTGGCATAGACCGCTGATCTGGCTTGCTTCCGCATACGTAGACCTCTAAGATAGCACCACTTGGCTTTACTTGACTGGCTGTTCATTTAGTATTTAGCCTGTGGGTTGGGTCTGCCCCATTATTTGGAAGACTGTTTTTAAGGGACCTGAATAAACTGCTGGAGAAGAGTTTTGTGAGTTGCGTCCTCCTTGCTGGACACGGGGGGGCGCGACAGCTAAGCATTCTAAATGGTGATTGGTCCTGTTTGCTGTATGTTACTTACTTTGACTCTTATTGGTTAAATAAATGCTGAGGCCTGGTGATTGGGCAAAGACAGAGATAGGTGGGAGCAAGGTTCATGGGCTTTTGAGAGATAGACAGAGCATCTTGAGAAGGTTGCCAGAGAAGAAACCAGGAGTAGACAAGGAAGACATGCTTTGGGATAGATTAAAGAAGATCCTTCCACATGGCCTGGAACATCGGCTTAGTGTGGAGAATAATAGTCCAAAGTGATGTATGTATATATGGGGTTATATTTGGGTAACAGAATTATGAGCTAGCTTAGATGGGCTAGGATTGCACAACCCAAGCCTAGGCTTGTTAAGATCCATCTAGTGTCTGTATGTATTCATTTATAATGGTGGGTTAAGGAATAACACCGCCGACCAATTAAAGATAATATATATACTGGGTAAACAGTTTAATTAGCTATTTTTCTACATATGGTGCCCAAAGTGGGACAATTAGAATCCATGCTTACAGTCTGAGAAGGCCCCGATAAAAAGTAATTTCCCAGCCAAAGAGCTGGGACCTCCTTTAAAAAAAGCTACTGCCTTATAGCAAAGGTGGAAAGCTTAGCTCTCTTTTGATGCTAAATAACCGGCAGCCTTCTAAACAGAGTTGAGAACAGAATTAACCACCTAAATTAAAAATGGAGAAATTCATAATGTCTCAATATGTTTGGATTCCAATTGAGTTTGTTTCTCTTAACATACAGATAATTTTTACATTGACAATTGTGGTTCTATGTATACTTTTTGAGAAAGATTTGACTAGGATAGGTTTAAGGATATCTGTAAGTAAGAGAGCTTACAAAGGGAATGCTAAACTACTGACAATAACAATGGGGGAAGGAGTCTGGACCCGATACAAAAGATGTCAGCGGGAGCTCACAGGTGTCTGATGAAAGCTAGGTACTTATCAAGTGTTTCTGGGAAAGGCCCACCAAGGATATACAGCCAAAGCTAGATTTCAGGAATTATAAACAGAACTTTAATTACAACACAGGATGGCACAATTAGACCAAGGCTTTTGGAATGTTGTTATTCCTTTGCTTGAATTTTGTTTGGATGTCTTTGATTTTCCTGTATGGGGAGGTAAAAAGGATGTTTTGGTCATTTGACAGTGCTGAGATATAAGAGATTATTAAGATATAAAGAGAAAGGGGTCACAAGCCCATCTCCTTAACTGGTTTCAAGAGAGATATTAGACCCTAGGGGAGAAATGTTGTGTATGATGGTACATGCCTTTAATCCCAACATTTGGGAGACAAAGACATGTGGATTCCCTGACCTTCACCAAGGTCAGCCTGGTCTACAAAGCAAATCCAAGACAAGGATATACAGAGAAATTCTGTCTCAAAAGAAAAAAGTAGAGAGATACGTTGATTGTGAGAAGTTGTATATTTTCAGAGCAAAGAGACCAGACACCAAAGAGGAAAAGACAAGCCCAGATGGTCCAGCTCACAGATTATTCCAGTCAGGACTTCAATGAAGCCCAGAACTTTCCCACCCAAAGTTCAATGGACTACAAACTGCTCAGGACATTCAAATTGCTGAGCACATAAAGACTGGACTATTAAATTTCTTAACCAATTTTTCCATTTTATTTGGGCCCCCAAGCAGGTTTTCTATGACCCAATTCAGTAGGAAGCAATTTTAAGAGAGCTACGCCCCATTCCCAAAAGGTGGGGGGGGATAATATTTTGGTCATTTAATATGTTAGAGATGTTATTTAGGGGGATTGGTTACAAATTGTTAAATAGTCTTATTAAACAAGGTATAGGAGTTTAGACTCAAGAACTTTTCTATTTCTTTTTCTTTTCTCTATCCTTATATAGGGTGAAAGGACTTGCCCCAACCTGCAGGGAAACCAGGGAAAAGGAGAACAGGGGCGTGGGGGTAGGAGGGGCGGGGGGGGGGGGGGGGGGGGGGGGAGGACAGAACAGACATGAGAAAACGGAGACAAGACAGGATTCTGAACAAGTCTCAAACTTTATTTTTCTCACAGCTGAATATATGCTTTGCAGAAGCAGGGAGTATTAGCAGGAACTATCTTGCCCTGCCTTTAGGGCCTTTGGGTTGCTAGGTTACCAAACTACAGAATGTACTTTCGCCTCGGATCATGGATCAAGGATCAGCAGCTAGGAAGTAACAGAGTGTCAGACCACAGAACTCCATAGGGGAGGTACAGATGTATTCACAGAAGTTAACACTTAACAAAAGCTCCAGGACCCTATTGTCCAGCTGAGCAGGAACAGTTTTGGTTCCCAGCAAGGACTCGAAAAGAAAAGAAGGGGAATATATGTATATAACATGGAAATGATAAGATATGAGGATAGATTATCTAATCTCCTCTGAAACTTAAAACTGTTGTTATTCTTAAAATAAGGTTATCTTTTGACACATTGGTATAGAATTCTGTACACTGATAAAAATAAGATTAATTTTGATAGAATTTTACAGTTTGCTTGTACAAGATGATAGATAAATAGATTTATAAATGAATAGATGTCTTCAAAACCCTCAGAGATCACTCAGGATGAGCTTTTCTAGTTCCATCCATTTGGGTGCAAATTGCATAATTTCATTGTTTCTGATAGCTGAATAATATTCCATTGTGTAGATGTACCACAGTTTTTTAACCCATTCTTCGTTTGAGGGACATCTGGGTTGTTTCCAGTTTCTAGCTATTACAAATAAGGCTGCTATAAACATAGATGAGGAAACTTCCTTATGATTCCGTGAACAGGCATTTGGGTGTATACCCAGAAGTGGTATGGCAGGGTCCTGAGGCAGAGCTATTCCAAGTTTTCTAAGATATCGCCAGACTGACCTCCATAGTGGTTGCACAAGCCTGCACTCCCACCAGCAATGGAGTAGGGCACCTCTTTCTCCACACCCTCGCCAGCATGTGCTGTCATTTGAGTTTTTGATCCTAGCCATTCTGACAGGTGTGAGATGGAATCTCAGAGTCGTCTTGAGTTGCATTTCTCTGATGATTAAGGATGTTGAGCATTTCTTCAAGTGTCTCTCAGCCATTAGGGATTCCTCCTTTGTGAATTCTCTATTTAGCTCTGTCCCCCATTTTTTGATTGGATTATTTGGTTTCTTGGCATTTAATTTCTTGAGTTCTTTGTACCCAGACTCAGAAGGACACATATGGCATCTATTCACTTATAGTAGGATTTTAGCTATATAGTAGAAGGTATCAATACTACAACTAACACACCAAAGGGAACTTGGACATAGACTTCTTATTTTTAATTTTTATTTTTTATTTATGTTTTATATATTAGTTATATTTTTTTCTATTTTTTAGTCTTTTTTATCTATTGTATGCTTATTGATTTGTTTGTTTAGTAGTTCTCTCTTCCAGGCAACGAGACACTTTTCACTGATGGTACTTCTTCATAGATCCCCAATGAATGAAGAGGCTCTTGGCCCTCATACAACCTCTCAACTGAGATGAGGGACTGTTATATAAGGACACCCCACCCCAGAGAAATGGGATGGAAGGGTTAGGAGGTAAAGAAAAAAAATGAAATGTGATGTTTCGGCCTTTTACTACTAACTGTCATGAACTGTTTAGGATAATTAAGAAATGCAAACTAATGGTTATGCAAGCCAGTCATTCAGTTAGGTACTATGACAGCCTATTATAGTTACTTGCTAAGCTAATCAGAAATAAACCTGCTAAGAGACAAGCAACATCTGCTTATCCTAATATAAGAGATAGATAGGGCCTCTTCAAAAACCTCAAGAGATCTGCAGAATATGGCATTCAAAGATGTTTCTGTAAGTTTAGAATTTTTTATATCAAGACATATCAACTCCTGACAGCACCCCCTATTCTCCTCCAAGTAGAAGATGAGCATCGAAGAATCTCCAGTGGGAGATGATTGAATTAGTTGCAAGCCTATCTCTTGGTAGGAAAAGCCCCTTGCTCCAACTGTAGACAGAATGCTGTCCAAAAAGGACAAAACCTGGAAGCAGGTAAGTCGACAACCTAGCTCTGCCACGACAGGGTAGGTAAGTCCTTCATAACCCCTGCTCTACAATCAATGTCTGTCAGAGAAGCGGGGCCAAACGACTGAAGAGTGATGTTGTAATGTATGGAGAGAAAATGGGAACTGTCCAGGCAGCCACTGGTATGTCATTTCTTAGTTTGGGAAGCTGCAGACCCTGTACTTCCTATAAAATCAGATATATTTATCCCTCTCAGGTCTCTGAGGTGATTGAAGAACAGATAGATAAAGTCTCATAATTAAATTTTGAGTTGTTTAGGAGTCAAGAGAGTGTTATACATCTAAGAAGATACTTTTAAAATTGTGTTGCAATTAGTATGAATGTTGAGTCAGATATAGACCTTTAAACTCATGGAGATGGTTAGATAGTAGAATGTTAAAGTCAGGTACCAAATACATATGGACTGGTCATTGGGAATGTACGTTAAGCCATATAACCCTCATAACTGTGGCCTAATTACCTCTGTTGTACTGTATTGTATTTATTATTATAAGAGAAAGAGCCATTTGTTGGACTGAAAGGGGAAACTGTAGGGGGAAATAAGATATATCTTAAACTTAAAAGAAAAAAAAAAGGAAGAGGATGGGGGGTTGAGGGTGGGAGGGTGGGACTGGAGGGGGAATAGGGAGGGGACTGCGATTGAGATGTAACTTGAAGAAATAAAAAATAAAGGAAAAAACCCTCAGAGATGTACATAAAGAGGCATTTAAAGATATTATTAATTTAAGAATTGTTTGACTTTAAGACAGTCAGTTCCTGACAGCTCCTATTTGACTTGGAAGAAAATAATGAGCATCAAAAAGAAATCTCCCATCAGAAGATAATTCCTACTGGACAAAAATGTCCCTGCTCTCTCAACAGATTTATACAGTCCAAAGATGGACCAGAGCTTATATGGAGGTAATTTGATGTCCTGGTTCTGCACAGACAGAATGGGAAAATCCTTATTTCCTGCTGCACAATTATGTCTGTGAGTTAAGCCTGGCCAGAAGGCTGAAGATGATGCTCCAACAGAATGGAGAGATATTTGGGACTGTCTAGGCAGCAATCTGTCATTTTTTTCTTTTTGGAAGCTGCTCTTCTGTGGTTCTTCTTCACTCAAATAGTAACTTTATCCCTTATTAAGTCTTTTATGGGGTTGAAGACATAAAAGCTATAAAATTTCAATTTAACTCGAGTTATTTAAGATTTAAAAGAAAATATAGCATATGATAGAAATTATTTAGGTTCAGAACTTTAGACACACCAAGATATATAGATGATTTTTTTTCTTCTTCAAGATTGCCTGATAGAAATACGCTAAACATTATGTATGTACCTTTTATCCTTTTTATTAGACAAAAGGAGGGAAATGATGGGATGGTGTTAAGCATTCTAAATGTTGATTGGTCCTGTTTGCTGTATGTTACTTACTTTGACTCTGATTGGTTAAATAAATGCTGAGGCCTGGAGATTGGGAAAAGGCAGAGATAGGTGGGACTAAGGTTCACAGGCTTTTGAGAGATAGACAGAGCCTTTTGAGAAGGTTGCCAGAGAAGAAACCAGGAGTAAACAAGGAAGAAACACCATGGGGTAGATTAGTGAAGATCCTTCCTCATGGCCTGGAACATCGGCTTAGTGTGGAGAATAATAGTCCAAAGGGACACATGTATATATGGGGTTATATTTGGGTAACAGAATTATGAGCTAGCTTAGATGGGCTAGGATTGCACAACACAGGCATAGGCCTCTTAAGATCCATCTGGTGTCTGTGTGTATTCATTTATAATGGTGGGTTAAGGATTAACACCACCGACCAATTAAAGATAATATAAATAGTGGGTAAACAGTTTAATTACCTATTTTTTCTACACTCTCCAGCATTACTTGAATTTCTTTAAATAACAAATCTACCCTGATGATAATATACCTAAATTACTCCTTTTAAAGTTCATTTTGAAATGTAAAAAATTCTGCAGTAGTGTTTTAAATAATAGGTTTTTTTCAGTTTTGATAGAAATGTTATGAGCTAGATTTCATATGAAAATATCCTTTAGTTCAGCTGTCATCCCCAGTAGGACTCTGGCATAGATTCAACAACAACCCAGAGAGAAAAGGAAATGCCTTATGTTGATAGTATTTAGAAGTGAAGGTCTATATATTTAGCAATTAGTTTAGTGAAGTTACAAAGACAGGCTAGCAGTCCTGGTCAGCTTGAATCTAATCATTTATCCCTCCCTACCATGGGACTGCTACTTGCTAGGTAGGTGTTTAGCTTCTTAGTGAAGGTACTAAATACTATATAAGACTGGAAGTCTGATTGTCTTAGGCCTGGCAATGGAGAGAATGGGCAACAGGCATGCTAATCCCTCTGTAATGCTATGTAGATAGTTTTATAATATTAGAGTTAAAAGGAGGGTTTTTTTTTTTAATTTGGAGTCTCTTTATTTGGGCCAGGTAGGCCTTGAATTTGATCCTCCTGACTTATCCTGATGAATGTTGGGATAACAGGCAAGAATCTCACAACCAACTGTAATTATTTTACTCTCTTTTATTCTACAGGTATAATCTAGACTTCAAGGTTAGTTGGTGTTTTATACTAGGCATAACTTGTTAATGCTTGTTTTGTTAATATTAATGAAAGGTGACCTATGTGCTGCAGCTGTATTGTCTTGGATTAGTCTTGTTTGTCTTTGTTCAACTCTCTATTGTAATCCTATTAATAAAGTTTTCCATTTGAAATACAAGTACAAAATTTCTTTTATGTGATGGTAATTTGATGCTATAAAGATATTATTATAGATGCTGATATATCTTTAGATTATGTATCCTTCTATACTAGCTCTTGGCTGCGTGTGGTAGCACATGACTTTAATCCTATCACTCAGGAGGCAGAGGCATGTCTGGTCTACAAAGTGAATCCAGGACAGTCAGGGCTGTTATACAGGGATAACCTGTCTCAAAAAAATAAAAAAAAAAACAGTCCTGTGTATAGTATGTCTAAATAAATTCTATGTATATGTGATTGTAATTTGTTTTTTGTTGACAATTTCCTTTATTTTAATTTAAAGAGTGCAGGCCATTTTATCAAGCATGTATGTATGTAAATATGGTATGCCTATTTAGTATGGATAAGCCACAAAAAACTGTCATTTCATAGCATCATATCAATCTCAAGTAACTGACAACAGTACTAAGGTGATATCCAAACATTTAATGATGATCACTTATTTGTTATATTGAAATAGTCTCCAAAGCGAAAGTTATATTGTTAGTTCACTATCCAGGCACAGGTGCTGGCTGTGAAGAGACTCCTATTAAAATAAATGGAGACAGTGAAAAGAACTTGGCCAAGGGATCTACAAGAGCTTTTCAAATGCCTCTATGCCTAATTCATCTCCTTAGACAACACAAGGAATTCAAACCTGAAGATGTAAGGCATAATGACATTTCAGAATCCTTCAATATTTGGTCTTTTTTTTGTAAATAATGCATAACCAATTAAGCTCCCCTCTTTTTTTCCATGAAGATTCTCCCTTTTTCACAGCTTAGAGAGAAATGGTGAAGTAACCATCCTTTTTTAATTTATTTTTTATTTCTTCAAGTTACATCTCAATCACAATCCCCTCCCTACTCTCCACTCCAGTCCCACCCTTCCACCCTCTTCCCCCTCAACCCCCCCATCCTCTTCCCTTTCTTTAAGTTTAAGGTATATCTTTTCCCCCCAACAGCTCCCTCTTTCAGTCCAACATATGGTTCTTTCTCTTATAACAATAAATACAATACAAAACAACAGAAATAAATAGGCCACAATTATGAGAGTTATATGGCTTAGCATACATTCCCAATGTCCAGTACATATACATTTGGCACCTGACTTTAACATTCTACAATCTAACCATCTCCATGAGTTTAAAGTTCTATACCCAACTCAGCTTTCATCCTAACTTGCATCACAATTTTCAAAACATCTTCTTAGATCCAGAACACCCTCTTGATTCATAAACTACTCAAAAATTTAATTTTGAAACTCTACCTATCTAGTCTTCAACCACCTCAGAGACCTGAGAGGGATAAATATATCTGCTTATACAGGAAGTTCAGGGCACACAGCTTCCAAGACTAAGAAATGATATACCAATGGCTGCCTGGACAGTTCCCATTTTCTCTCCATACATTACAACATCAATCTTTAGCTGTTTGGCCCTGCTTCTCTGACAGACATTGATTGTAAAGCAGGAATTATGAAGGACTTGCCTACCCTGTCTTGGCAGAGCTAAGTTGTCAACTTACCTGCTTCCAAGTTTTGTCCTTTTGGGACAGCATTCTGTCTACAGTTGAAGCAAGGGGTTTTTCTTGTCAAGAGATAGGCTTGCCACTAATTCAACCATCTCCAATTGGAGATTCGTTGATGCTCATCTTCTACTTGGAGTTGAACAGGGGGTGCTGTCAGGAGCTGACATGTATCGATATCAAAAAATTCTTAAGTTAAGAAAATATCTCTGGCCGGGCGGTGGTGGCGCACGCCTTTAATCCCAGCACTTGGGAGTCAGAGGCAGGCGGATCTTTGTGAGTTTGAGGCCAGCCTGCTCTACAAAGCGAGTCCAGGACAGCCAGAGATATTCAGAGAAACCCTGTCTCGAAAAACCAAAAACAAAAAAAAAACAAAAAAAAGAAAACATCTCTGAATTCCATATTCTGCAGGTCTCTTGAGGTTTTTGAAGATCCCCTGCCTATCTCTTATATTTAGATAAACAAATGTTGCTTGTCTCTTAGCAACTTGATTTCTGATTAGCTTAGAAAACAACTGTGATAGACTTTCATAGTACCTAACAAAATGACAAGCTTGAATGACTATTAGTTTGAATTTCTTAATTATCCTAAACAGTTTATGACAGTTGGTAGCAAAAGACCAAAACTTCACATTTCATTTTTAACCATTACTAGGTATAATACATTTAAAAGCATTAACTTTAATTTTGTATCAATATACAAAGATCAATACCTATGTAGCCCAATGCAATCTTAATTTTGCATTAATGTACAAAGATCAATACCAATTTACCCAAATATAATACTAATTTTGTATCAATATACAAAGGTATAAGGGCATATTCAATGATCTGTCCTTTTTTTCTTGAGCTTTCCTATATTATGTCTATGTTCCATTTTTTCCTCAAGTCTGTTCACTCCTACATAGGAGAGAAAGAAGGATACAGAAAAGAAAAAGAAAGAAGTCCCTGGGTCTAACCTCCAAAGACTATTTAACAAGACCATTTAACAGCTTGTAATCTCTTCCCCTAAATAACCAGATTTTCTATAACTCATCAAATGACCAAAGGGGGGAAAAACACCCTCCCCACCTTCTGGAGATGGGACATGGCTCTCTTCAAATGACTTCCTGCTGACTTGGGACATAATAAACCTGTTTGGGGCCCAAATAAGAATGGAAAAATGGTTAAAAATGTTAATAGAATCATTTGATGTTTAGTCCTTTTGTGCTCAGCTATTTAAATGTCCTAAGAAGTTTGTAGACAGAAGCTGAACTTCAGGGCTTTACTGAATTTCTGGCTGGAGCAGTCTGTGGAGCTGCACAATCTTAGCGATTTTGCGTTGTGGTGGTTGTAGACTTTTGAGGAGACAGCTATTGAGGAAGTCTGCATGGCTGAATCGTCTGGGCTACTTCTTTGGTGTATGATCTGTTTTCTTCTGAAGTTTCTGTTGTCCAGTTGTCCCTGGATTCCTCGGATGGATGCTTTAAATCCGCGGGAAAGATAAAGAACAGAGCCCTCCCCTAATCCTAACTCTGGGACACTACCTTATTTTTTTTGGGGGGGGTCAGGTAATTTTTTTTCCTGGAGCAAATTTGTTTTTTTGACAATATAAAAAGTATTATCTTTCAATTCAGATTAAAAAAGAATTATTTTGATATTTTGGAGCTAAACAAACCTTTAGTGTATATATTTTGAGATCTCAAAGGACAATTTGTTTGCATTGCAGCATGCCTTTTGTGAGTAGTTTTTAAAATTAAATTCTATGTGCCTGTCTCTGCATTCTAAGTATTGTGATCAAAGACATGTGGTTCCCATCTGATGGGATTAAAAATGTGCTCTACTACCCCTGGATTGAAGTTTTTCTCTATTTAGAGCTTGTTTTGTCTCAGTCTTACCTTGAGCTGTGAGATCTTCCAGTTACTGTCTCTAGTATGTTGGGATTAAGGGTGTATCCTTCTCAAATGATGGGATTAAGGGTGTGCACCATCACCTCCCTGTTCCTTGAAACTCTAGAATTTATAAGACAATAACTCTATAGTGATCCTCCTGTCTCTGATGGAGGAAAAGTCATTGGCTAACAACAGGAATTTCATGTATTTTACCTTAGTTCCAATTTTTTTTCAACTCTTGGAGGTTTAGAAAACCAGGTTGAACTGCACTAGACTTTAATTTATTTACAGTATTTTAAACCGGTTACCTGCTTTTTAATGCCAAATCATGAAAATATCCTATATATCTACAAAAAAAAAACTTTTAAGCTGCTATTAAGTTTGTGTAATATATGTGGCCACCTGCAGTCTCACATTCTAATCTCAAAATAAGGCCATTTTCCTTTAGTGCCAGTAAAGTAAATACCTTTGGTAAATTATAGTTTGAAATTTTTATATTGTATTTTTATTATTTTTTTAAGCTTATTAACTCTTTTCTTAAAAAGTATTATTTCTTTTCTCAAGTTACTTCTAGAACATAGTTTCCTCCCTCCTCACCCCCTGACCACTCCCTTCTACCCTCCCTCATTGTTCCTCTACTTGGTACTCTCCTTCTCCTCAAATGAGGTGGGCTCTTACATATCATACTCCCTCAGATATTCCATCATGTGAGGGCCAAGATCTTCCACGTGTACTGGGGCTTGACATGGCACACCATCTAGGGTGTGGTTTTCCACTAACCTGCAGCAGATTCCATGACTCACTGGTGGGTAACATTTTTCTTAGGATAGATATGCTAGGTTCCTATCTTTTTGTGTCTGTGGGTTGTAGGATAGTTGAAGTATGGTTAATATCCATTTATGAGAGAGTACATACCATGTTTATCTTTCTGGGACTGCGTCAGCTCGCTTAGGATGAGCTTTTCTAGCTCCATCTATTTGGTTTCAAATTGCATGATTTCCTCATTTCTGATAGCTATGTAGTATTCCATTGTGTAAATGTCCCACAGTTTTTTTTGTTTTTTTTTATCCATTCTTCAATTGAAGGACACCTGGGTTGCTTCCAGTTTCTGGCTATTACAAATAATGCAGCTATGAACATTGTTGAAACAATGTCTTTGTGGTTTCATTTCGAATATTTTGGAAATAGGCCCAAGAGGGTTATGGCTGGATCTTGAGGTAGAATTATTAACAATTTCCTGAGATATGTCCAGATTGATTTCCAAAGTGGTTGCACAAGTTTGCACTCCCACCAGCAATGGGGGAGTGTTCCTCTTTCTCCACATCCTTGCCAGCATGTGCTATCATTTGAGTTTTTGATCTTAGCCATTCTGACAGGTGTGAGATGGAAATCTCAGATTTAAAACAACTCATTTCCCTGATGACGTAAGATGTTGAACATTTCCTCAAATGCCTCTCAGCCTTTAGAGATTCCTCTTCTGTGAATTCTCGGTTTAGCTCTGTACCCCATTTATTGATGGTGTTGTTTGATTTTTTGGTGTTTAATTTCTTCAGTTCTTTATATATTTTGGATATTAGCCCTCTGTCAGATGTTGGGTTGGTGAAGAGCCTTTCCCAGTCTGTAGGCTGCTGTTTTGTTCTAAGGGGAGTATCCTTTGCCTTACAGAATCTTTTCAATTTTATAAGGTCCCATTTATTGATTGTTTGTTTTAGTGCCTGAGCTATTGGTGTTCTATTCAGGAAGTTGCTACCAGTGCCAATGAGTTCAAGACTTTCCCCCACTTTCTCTTCTATTAATGTTAGTGTGTCCAGATTTATGTTGAGGTCTTTGATCCTCTTAGACTTAAGTTTTGTACAGTGTGATAAGTATGGATATATTTGCATTCTTCTATATATTGACATCCAGTTAGACCTGCACCATTTATTGAAGATGCTTTCTTTTTTCCATTGTATGGTTTTGGTTTATTTGTCAAAAATTAAGTGAATGTAGGAGTGTGGGTTTATTTCTGGTCTTCAATTCGATTCCAAAGGTCAACGGGTTTGTTTCTTTACCAGTACCATGCTGTTTTTATTACTATTGCCCTTTAGTACAGCTTGAAATCTGGGATGGTGAAACCTCCAGATGTTCTGATATTGTGCATGACTGATTTAGCTATTCTGGGTTTTTGTTTTTCCATATGAAGTTGAGAATTGTTTTTTCCAGATCTGTAAAAATGTGAGTTGGTATTTGGACAGGAATTGCATTCATTCTGAATATTGCTTTTGGTAAGATGGCCATTTTTATTATGTTGAACCTACCTATACATGAGCAAGGGAAATCTTTCCAGCTTCTGATATCTTCTTCAATTTCTTTCTTCAAGAACTTGAAGTTCTTATCATACAGGGCTTTCACATGCTTGGTTAGAGTTACCCCCAGGTATTTTATATTATTTGTGGCTATTGTGAAGGCTGTTGATTCCCTTATTTCTTTCTCAGCCCATTTATCTTTTGTGTAAAGAAGGGCTATTGATTTTTTTGAATTGATTTTATATCCACCCACCTTGCTGAAGGAGTTTATCAGCTGTAGGTGTTCTCTGGTAGAATTTTTGGGGTCACTTATGTATACTATCATATCATCTGCAAATAGGGATACTTTGACTTCTTCCTTTCCAATTTGTATCCCTTTGATCTCCTTTAGTTGTCTTATTGCTTTAGCTAAAACTTCAAGTACTATGTTGAAGAGATATGGAGAGAGTGGGCAGCCTTGCTTATCCCTGATTTTAGAGGATATGCTTTAAGTTTCTCTCTATTTAGTTTGATGTTGGCTATTGGCTTGTTGTAAGTTGCCTTTAGTATGTTTAAGTATGGTCCTTGTATGCCTTATCTCTCCAAAAATTTTAACATGAAGGGGTTCTGTATTTTGACAAGAGCTTTTTCAGCATCCGATAAGATGATCATGTGGTTCTTTTCTTTCAGCTTGTTTATGTGGTGGATTACAATGATGGCTTTTCTAATGTTGAATCACCCCTGCATCCCAGAGATGAAGCCTACTTGATCATGGTGTATGATACTTTTGATGTGATCTTGGATCCGGTTTGCAAGTATTTTATTAAGTATCTTTGCATCCATGTTCATAAGGGAAATTGGTCTGAAATTTTCTTTCCCCATTGGGTCTTTGTGTGGTTTAGTTGTTGAGGGAAGGTCTAATATTGTTTCTGATACATTGAATTCAATGCTGAGATCTGGTTACTGCCCCTTCTGAGGCATTCTCTTGATTGGATAATAAAAGTCGCTTGTGACCAATTAGCTGGGCAGAAAGAGTATAGGAAGGCGGGACTTCCTCAGATCAGCAGGAATTCTGCACACACAGAGACTCTATCTCCTTTCTGCTGGGGGACACAGAAGGAGACAGATGTCTGGAGAAGTCTGGAAGGTACTTACAGGCACATGTTGGTTTGGGGTTAACTTAGAGTAGCTGATTGAGAGTCTACCCAGCTAAGGGCTAAGCGTTAAAATATTAAAAGGTCTTGGTGTGTTTAATTATTGGGGAAAAGACTGTGGTGGCTTATAGGCCCTCAGTCCAAGCAGTCCCGGGCTGTTGGATTCCCAGACTCCCCTTGAGCCCAGGTGAATGTCCCGCAAAGCCGCCAGTAATTCCACTGGCCTAATATAACAACTTATATTAATTAACAGAGTTTAGGTTATAGGTGGTGTAGGCCACCTTGGTCCCAGGGCTCTTTCTCCAGGATAAGTTAGGCAACCGGTTAAGGCACTCAGGCCAGGCCGCCTGCTCCTCTGCCAAGCCGCCGGCTACTCCACCGGCTACTCTGCCAGCCTAATATTACAGTTTATACTTACTAATAACTACATTAATTAATTAATTTGTGGTTTTCATTTAGGTGTCAGGGTGACTGTGGTCTCATAGAATGTGTTTGGTTGTAGAGAGCTGCGATGTGCCACGCCCTAAAGATGGCGCCGGTCTCTGCCTTCCACCAGCCCGACGGTGAGCGCTCTCGATGATATACAAGTTCATATTTGGCAAAGACCGCTGATCTGGCTTGCTTCCGCATACGTGGGCCTCTAATATAGCACTACGTGGCTTTACTTGATTGACTGTTCATTTAGTATTTAGCCTGTGGGTTGGGTCTGCCCGGGCATTCGGCATTCAGAATTCGGAAGATTGTTTTCAAGGGACCTGAATAAACTGCTGGAGAAGAGCTTTTGTGAGTTGCGTCATCCTTGCTGGTCGAGGGGGACGCGACAAGTGGTGGCCCGTATGGGGACCCAGAAAAGACTCAGAACTCCTGCAGTCAGGGGCAGCGCGCTGGTAAGTTCCTGGGATAAATCAGGACAATAAAGTTTCACGGAGACAGTGAACATAAAGTAAAGATTCGCGGATAATAGCGAATATACGGTAAAGATTCGCGGAGATAGTGAACACAAAGTAAAGATTCGCGGATAATAGCGAACATACGGTAAAGATTCGCAGAGATAGTGAACAAAAGGTACAGTGTCGCGGGGAAGCTGTGAACCGAAAGTAAATTTTTAAACATGGGATTGTCTGAGTCACACCTAATTTTTCTGGCTCTTCAGGAGCTACTTTTAGCTAGGAATTTGAAGATTAAGAAGTCTACCCTAGAAAGATTTTTAAATGAATGTGATTCCGTGGCTCCGTGGTTTGCGGTGTCCGGGAATCTTACGGTATCCTCCTGGGACAAATTAGGCAGGGACTTGGATTTTGCTTGGGAGCAAGGGACTCTGAAGCATGGAGTAAGACCGATTTGGAAAATGGTGAGGAGTTGTTTAGAAGATCAGAGATGTTGTAATGCAATCAAAGAGGGAGAATCAGCATGGAACTGCTGCAAGGGGAAAGATTTGAGCAAGTAGACAGTGAAAAGGAAAGTAACAAAGGCGAAAGATTTGAGCAGGCAGACAGTGAAAAGGGAGGCAAAAAGAAAGTTCCTCTCTATCCCAATCTTAGAGATTTTAGAGATTTTAGAGATTTTGAGGACTCAGAGAGCACGGATTCTGAAGGAGAGCTACACGCTCTAATAGAACAGTTGGAGAGGACTGTTATTAGAAAAAAGGAAAAGAAAAGGGTAAAAGAGAAGGACACGCAGGCAGCAGTCGGTGTGGGTGGAGCTGTTGCTACAGCGCCTTCAGCCACGCTGGCGGCGGCTGGTGTGAGTAAAGCTGTTGCCGCGGCGCCTTCAACTCCTCCCCCATATCCAGAAGCCACTCAGATAGATCAGCCTGTTCAGTCTCTGAAAGTAGGGAGATCTTTCTGCCCGGGGATGTGGACACAAGTAAGAACAGAATAGAACATTATCCCACTGCACTTGCTGCTTTAGCCTTGAATGGTATCCAACAATGCTTGCAGTCTTTTGGAGTTGCTCCTGCCAGTATAATAGTGCCTTATTCCAGTTATCAAATTAAGATTTTGTGTGGCACTGTAGATGACTGGGCAATATTGCAATGTAGCTTTGAAGGAGTAATTGATAACCACTATCCTAAACATCCATTGCTATCATTTTTTAAGGAGCACCCAGTGATATTCCCTAAGGTTACTTCAGCAGTACCACTTCAAGGGTCACCAAATGTGTTTACTGATGGCTCAAAGACAGGCTGCGGAGCCTATTTGATAGAAAGACAAGAGCCCGTGTTATGTCAATTTCAACCGGGCTCCCCCCAAATAGTAGAGTTGAAAATAGTAATTGAGGTGTTTAAAAGATGTCAATTTGCATTCAATTTGATTTCAGATTCAGTCTATGTGGTCAACGCAGTGAAAGTATTAGAATTAGCAGGTCCTATTAAGAATAGTAGTACTGTATGTGCCTTATTACAAGAGTTACAAGTTTTAATCTGGCAGAGAAAAAGGTGTTTTTATATTCAACATATCAGAGCACATACAGGATTACCTGGACCATTAAGTGAAGGTAATGATAAAGTTGATCAATGGACCAGGATGGAATGCATTTTTTGGAGCTCATTCCTGGACCAAGCCAGACAGTTTCACCAATTATTTCATGTAAATGCAAAAACTCTACAGCAGAAATTCCATTTGTCTAGAGCAGATGCTAGACAAGTAGTTTTGGACTGTCCACAGTGTGTGATTCATCATCATCCTCCCAGTGTGGGAGTGAACCCTAGAGGGTTGATGCCACTCAAAATCTGGCAAATGGACGTTACCCACATTAAAATATATTCATGTATCTGTGGATACCTGCTTAGGTATCATACATGCTACACCTATGAGTGGAGAAAAGGCTCGCAATGTCATAGGACATTGCTTAGAAGCCTGGGCTGCATGGGGAAAACCACAGCAGCT
>CAJQZJ010001969.1:22242403-22254656 GCA_907164525.1 Lophiomys imhausi | reverse complement strand
GGGGGGAGGGACTCTTCAGGTGAGAAGATGCAGATTATTCAAATAAGCATGCCTAAGGCAAGAGGAGAAGCCAGCTGTATGTGGTGGGTGAGGCACCGGGAAGCACTTACACAAAGTGGCCATGACATCAAGCAGGCTGAGTGGCACAGATTCCAAACAAACAGATCCAAGCGATAAAGACCCAATCAGAATCCTTAAGAGTATTTTATAACGGACTGGAAGCAATGGAAGGCATATTCTAGAAATATTAGCATAGCAAGTTTGGTGCACCAGATGACTTGGGAAAAGGAAGAGCTAAAACCACCATGAAAGGTGAAAGGATGTTAGAAAACCAAGTCTATTTAAACAGTCTGGTAATAGCAACCAAGACAAAGAATCAGAAACCACAGAAAAAGTACAAAAGGAAACAGGTGAAAGTCATGGCTCAGGCAGGAAAAGGAGCTCCCTGCTCTTTGATTAGATCCTGTAACTGAACAGTCTCTGACAAAGAGGAGGGCCAGCTAATATGTTCTGTTAGCATTCCATAGAATTAATAAGCCATCAATTTGCCTCTATAATAACTCCATCCCACAAGACTAGTCCACCATCCCTGAGAAAGCCTAGAACAAACCCACACAAGTAGCAGATCCTTTGTCAAACCCCAGATGCCTGCTACGGGCAAAGTCTATGTATAATTTCAAAGATTTACATCCTCAAAATTAATAACAAAAAAAGATATATGCTACATAAAGCAAAGTAACAATCCAGCAGGGTAGCACTAGCAAGCCTTCCAGTCACAGTCACAAACATACTTCTTTAACAAATATAACAGTCCATGGGTGGGACTTAGAGCCAAAATGGTAAGGCAGATGAAAACCATTTCTGTTCCCATTCAGAGCCTTCTTGCAGATGCTTTGCATTATGGTGGCCCTGGCACTGCAATATTTTCATTATTCAAGAAATATAGGGTGTCTCCGATGTGCTTTCACATTGACTGGAGATGTAGCAGTCCAGTGTCCTTTCTGGGCTATCACCAAATGTCCCTCATCCAGAGGTTAGCCATTAATTTTAAAAACAATTATGTTTTATAGAAGATCAACCCCTGTAGGAGGCTTGGAAGAAAAATTCTCTTACATGATTCATACCATCTAGTCATTTACAATGCATGTAAATTACAGAGGCTTACAAACAGACACATACAGCTAATGAATAATGCATGCCCAGGAAGTTATTGCTGTAGAAACTGACCCAGGAGTTCAAATAGATCAGTAACACAGGATACAGCCAATAAAAGCAAAAAAAAAAAAAAAAAAAAATCCCAACTTACATTTTAAATATCCTGATCAATTTTAAATATCCAAAATGATGAAAAGAGTTGGAACAGTTTAAACTAATATATTCTTGTTATGTTAATTCAGTAAATAATAAAGAACTTTCTGTAAGAATTTTTTTCCAAATGCCAAATGATTTTTAAGAAGTAAGGGGGGGTTTTGTTTGTTTATTTTTTTTTTTTTTTTGCTTGCTTGCTTGTTTGGTTTTTAGGGCAATGTCTGTAACAACATTCTTTTGCAATGAAGGTCTTCAAATTTTAATGTGTTTGTTTAATGATGGTTTATGCAAGTCAGAGCACTAGCCTAGCCCACACTTAGTACCACTGAGGCAGAGGAGCTTCCTTATGCAGTGGGCATTGCTTGGTGCAGAAACCTAACTGTGACATCAGAGTAGTGAAAATACATGAAAGAGAGTCCTGAATGGGACAGTTGTATCAACACACTCCCTTCTACCAAGGCTTTGGGAGCATCCAGAGAAAGGGGGCAGAAAGATTTTAAGAGCCAGAGGCAGTAGGCAACTACAGTTTAATAATGTTTTCTGGACACGACAGGGCAATTGCACACATGAACTCATGGCATGCACTACATGACAAGACCTCCAACATGCGCAAGAAGACCAGTGAAAAAATCAAGCCACACAAAAATCTCAGTGTGGATGGGAGCATGGTTAAGCTGAGGAGGGTTTAATTGACAATTGGCTGGAGAAAGTCAGCCTTCTTCAGGAATTCAGTTCCTGGGAGGCTACACATTCTCTAATAGAATGTTCTGTACCCATGCATATACAGAAATCATGATGTTGGCTCAGAGAGAGAGAAAGAAAGAGATGGAGGCAGAGAAACTGACAGAGACAGAGATGGAGAGAGGAAGAGACAAAGACAGAAGGACAAAGAGAGAGACCTTAAAACTGGGAAAGAATAGTCAGGAGGGAAGCTGAAGGTGAGGGTGTGTGGGATGGATATGGCTAAAATACATTATATGCATTATGAAATTTCAAACGAAAAGTGTTGGTAATTCAAAATTTAACTAATACTTCTCTTTGAAGCACCAAATGTGAGTCTAAAGATGTAACTGACAACTGGCAGTAGCCTGAAACAGAGATCTGTCTGTTCAGTTTTGAGGTTTGTGAGCATTTTCAAACGCGATGGGAAAGTCATTTCAGTTTATCTCTTCTCATTGTAGTCACAGTGTGACCTTTCCACGTTTTGGTGCCAGCTAGGTTTAAGCAGGAGATCCCTGGGCCTCAGCAGTTGATGGCTGCATTCTGGGGCCAGAACTGCTCATTTTCATTCCCAACTACAATCGGTGAAGAGAATACAGATGCTTGTATGTAGAGTTGAAGGGGAACTGACTCTTCAGAAAGCCAAGACGTTCATTTTCTTTTGACCCCCAACCAGAGAGGCTTTGCCATGTGTCTCTAATATCTGTGAACACATAGACTAATGGTTAACTGGGGGTTCAAGAAACAGACAAGGGTCATACTGAAGTGATGGATTTCTGACAATATTAACTAAACTGGAGGAAGTGGGTGCACTTTAAGGGAGATCTCTTTTTTCTAGAATATTCTCCAACACATCTGTGGCTCCCTACCAATATTTTCGCACTATAGCCCTTATTCCATTTACCTAGAGACATGACCCTAGCTGAATCAGTTGGGCAATTCCACTCAGAAATTTGAAAGTGAGATTACAAGAACCCAAATGAACCCTACATAGTGCTGGGTTTGCCAAAGATGAGTTCGGGAACTCTTAAGATGCAATATTTTTTTTTTTTTGGTGTGTCTCTGAGGATAGAAAAAAAAACCTACATTACAGACAGTAAATAATTGAGAAAGGCAAGAGATTCCGAGATGCAGCCAGTGAATGGCTGTGAAATTTTCAGTTCCTGTTTCTAATCCCTCTCTGAGTACCAGCTGTGCTCTAATCCTGAGTTCTTCATGAGATATTTCCTACTTTTGCTTAATCCAGCTCTAGAATAGTTCTGTAATTTATAAAAAGAAATACTTTATTCTCAAAAAATAGCTTACTGTCTGATATAAATGTATCATGGACCTCCTAATTGTTCTTCAGTATTTAAGTGCTAACCTTCTTGGAGTTTTCCTTTGTAGCATCGTCTACATTCTAGCTGGTTGCTATATGCCCAGTCTCCTTTTCAGCTACATATGGCCACATGACTAGGTTAGTCTAACCTTTTATGAGAGAAAACAATGCCTGCAAACATTAAGATCATCTCCTGTAGAGAGGCACCGAGCTTTAAGGTTCCATCTTTCAATTACTCACATACTGGAAAATGGCAATGACTAGAATAGTGGCTTCACAGAGGCAATCCACCAAGGATAAACGTGACCTAAGGATAAAGGATTCTATCATGATCTAGGACCATTTGCCTGACTTTACACTAGCAACATTAAGAGAAAAATAAGCTGCTATTTGAGCCACAATACAAATCTAGACAATAAGTCCAAAGTAACAGTTTAAAACAAGAAACAGTCACTTACGGCAGGCAGGAAGGGGCAATATTTTGGACACTTTTGAGGTTTGCATAGGGTTATTGCTTTTTATCCAGTAAAGTATGAGACTCTCCCTAATCAATACTGAGAGGTTGTCATAACAGACCTTCATAATACACGCAGAGCTAGCTGAGCAGAGGATATGTGAGTAGCAATTCTTATTCCAGGATGAAAAGCTGAATGAAGTGCAACCTGAAAGAGACAAGCATCCATCCCAGGCTTCCCAGCTGGAAGCAGATAGAGAAAACACATTTAGTGAACTGACATTTCTGAAGTCTAAATCAAGAAACAGAGTAGATGTCTTGCCAAGTTCAGTTCTGAGCATCACCCCTTGCTGTGTACTTGACTGATGCTTCCATGAGGGAGCTGCAGGACCCTAGCACTTGGAATGGGAGTGGAAGGAGTGAGAGATGTGGGGAGACCACCTTCAGGCTCTGCCAGCTTATTTCTGTCTACAGTTCTGCAAACAGAGCACCACGTCCCAAATCACGTTAAGCACAGGGCTACGGGTGGGCAGGAAGGGCAGAAGTACCAGAGGAAACAAGAAGTGAAGGAACTTCAGCAGTGCCTCCTTAGCCTAGTATTTTATAAGTAGATGTGCACTCACTGTTCCTCTGGCAGTGGACAAAAGAAGAAGGTGGGTGCAAAGTCTCTACAGATATCATTCACCTGAATATTTGGATTATTAACCTTAGGTGTGCATAGGGAAAGGAAGTAATATAACGTATTGTACATATGTTTGCTTAAAAATTGTGTGTTTACCATGCAAACTAAATTATACATAAAACTGACAGGAGTACACTTTGATTCTATTATGTTGGGTTAAAGATTTTATTTCAGGGATCTTTCAGGGGGTGAGGTTATTATATTAAGCTTTTGGCTAGGCTATGTTGCCCAGGTTATTTGATCAATGACCAACCTAAGCCTTTCAATGAAAAACTGTTTTAGGTGTGATTAAAATTTTCAAAAATTAAACTTCAGACAAGCCTAGACTACATGCAACTTAAAGTAATAAATAAACTTAATTAAAAAAAAAAAAAAGGAGCCGGGCGGTGGTGGCGCACGCCTTTAATCCCAGCACTTGGGAGGCAGAGGCAGGCGGATCTTTGCAAGTTCGAGGCCAGCCTGGTCTACAAAGCGAGTCCAGGACAGCCAGAGCTGTTAAACAGAGAAACCCTGTCTTGAAAAACCAAAAAAAAAAAAAAAAGGAAAATACTAAGTTTCTCCAAAGGACAAGTAAATCTGCCACAGGACTACACAAAATCTGCTTCCATAGCCGTGTGTTGACTAGCAGGGCAGATTTTGAATTCCAGACTGCAATGCTATCTCTTACTCAATTTCTGCCCTGACATCCCACCACTGTCATGCCAGTTTACTAAGATCTCGCTCTCTTCACCCTCCCTGTGTGTAAGTGTGTGTTTCTCTGTTTATCTGTCTCTAGACATCTCAATGCATATATCTTATCAACATGTATCTCCTCTACATACACACACACACACACACACACACACACACATATATACAGGGAAGGGGTAGATAGACAGGCAGACTGAGAGAGAGAGAGAGAGAGAGAGCTCTCTATATATCACCATTGAAAATTCAAACATGGCTAACTATAATAAACTACAAATAAAACTGTATCTTCAACAATAACCACTGTTTCTTATCTTCCTTAACCTGTACAATTCATGATGCTTATTGTTTTCACATGAATAATAATAATAAAGAAATAATAATGTAAATAAATAAATAAAAACAAACCAATTGTTTTGTGCTGGTTTTTCTTTTCTTCCTGAAAGTCTAGATGACCTGACCTGACCTTTTCTTTTTTTTTTTTTTCTTTCCTTCCAAATGATGGTCACTGTGTCTTAACCAAATGCTATCAAGAAAACAGGCTGAAACACTTCTATTCTGCCTTGCAAAGCTGTCAGAAAACATAGCCCTGTTCATGTTCTCCTACAGGAATTAGTTAAAACAGTCCTCCCTGGAGCATATCCTCGAGTGGCCTTCAGATCACAGCCAGGAACTCCTCCCTTTCTGCACACATATACAGGGTTATAGCTATTAGACAGACACACCTGCATCAAACACCTTGAACTCAGTGAATCACAGGCAATATTTTAAAGTCAGAGTGTATCTAACCACAAACTAAGACCCTAGAACCTAAAAGAAATATTTCATTTGTTAGGGAACCCAGGAGATCTAATCAACTCCAATAGTTTCAGTTGCAGAAATAATCTCAAGAAATTAAGTGATTTGAGATTAATGCAAATCTAGGTGCAAGAGCGAATTGAATCCATACCTTAATGGAATGGAGTTCCCATCGCTGGCTCAAAAATAATGTAAGGTAATTGTATAGCAAAAAAAACTTCAGGTTGCTTAAAACTTAAACTACCATAACCTGTAAAACAAGTAACACAAGACTTCAAGACTCTCAGATAGATGAAAATAGAAAAATGTATACTGAGTAAGGTAGCCTAAGCCCAGAAAAACATGCTGGATATCTCTCTCATATATAGATCCTAGTGTGAATCTCTTAGGTATTTTTGTGTCCAACTTAGAGGTCCTGTAGAGGACAGCAGTATAGAGATAGCCCACTGGGAGGGAGGTGCGTTAACAGAGAGGGTAGGTAGTGTATTATAGGTGATATGAAGGTAGAGAAGGAGGATACAATATAGTGAAAGGCTTAAGAAGGGAGGGAGTAGACAGCCAGAGGAGACAAAGTGAAGATCAACCAAAATGGAGAAGAGAATAAGCTACATGGAAATCTACAATCTTATAATCAACCTTAAAAAAAAACATCACAAAGGAGATACCCTGCACAGCTTGCACAGCTTGGGGTAAAAAACCCTCCACCTTAAGCTATGGGTTATTAAACAAAAATGGTAACGCTAGATTTAGGTTGTTCTTTACAAGCTGTTGGTCAAAGAGGCTACCATCCGCAATACCCTTGAGGCTACCAAAACAATGCATGCTTTTGTCACTGTTTTTTTGTTTTTGTTTTGTTTTGTTTTGTTTTGCCCGCCACAGGTAGATGTTATGACTCTTTCTTGAAGGCACTATGCAACTTTCTTGCATGATATACATAAACCAAACTGGATTTGAACTGGAAATTTCTTCCCTACTTGGTAGTTTCAAAGTGCTACATGGTATTAGGAAGGCTAGTTGGGAATTAAAGGCATCAGTGGTCTTCCCTAGATATGAAGCTACCAACCAAACTACCAGCTTGCCAGGCAAGACATGTACACTTGTGGAATAATGGCCTGGCTGTTGTGGCAGTAAACAAATACCATTTTATTTCACTTGGGGCCCTTTTCACAGGAGGGAATCCATATGTGTTACTGCAAACCCACTCAAAACCCCATGGCAGAGGCCGCCACTGGCTATTACAGGGAACTTAATTCTATTGTTTAGCTGAATTGACATAGAGTCCAATCACCTTGTAAATATGTATGTCTAGAATCCTACACAATTACTCTCAGACTCAGAGAAGTCTCTCTAGTGAATTGTGATGTGCAGAAAAAAAATAATTAAATTGTTTAACCAATATTTATATTATTGTTAATTGATTTGGCAGCCTTACTCTTTAACCCACCATTATGAAGGAGTACACAAAGACACCACATGGATTTTAACAAGCCTTGGCCTGAACTGAGAAATCTTGCTTGGCCCATCTAACCTAGCTCTTAATTTTATTACCCAAATATGACCGCATATATACACATGTTCCCCTGGACTGCTATTCTCCATTGCTATGCTGCTGTTCCTGGCCATGTGGAGTGAGGTTCCTTTTTCTAACCCATGGTGTGTATCCTCCTTCTTCCTGCTCCTGGATGGAATGCATTAATGCTCTGTCTAAAGCACTGAGTTCCTGTTCTAATCTCAGGAAGTCCCACCTTTCTCTGTCATTGCCCAGTCTCAGGCCTCAGCATTCCATTTAACCAATCAGAGACAGTGTAAGTAACAGACAGCAAGCAGGACCAATTAATTAACATTTAGAATGCTTAACACCACCCCATCAGTTTGAGATGTTATGGTTGCACAAAGAATTCAGAATAAGTAAATTTTGAAATCTCAGCCTTAAATGTGGCATTTATATCATCTCTGTGACTTATGGAATACTGCAGAAGTGGAGGGGTAAGGCTTATTCCTTACCCTAAGGCTGTAAAGTGTCACCTTATGAGCAATACAGAAGCATTTTAATCATAAATTCTCAACTACAGATCATTGCACTGGGAATGTGCAAGAATGGGCCATAAATAGCCAGGCAAGGATGGAGAAGGGTCTCAAGGAGACCTACTCCTTACTGTTGAACTAGTTTCTCTGAATAGATTCAGAGAAATGGGGCATAATTGTCTTCAGTTGTGTACCCACTGATGATCCCTTCAGGTTCCAATGGATAATTTTAATCCAAGGCATGCTCTCGCGCATGCATGCGCACACACACACACACACACACACACACACACACACACACACACATGACTCTGATTAGCCTAAATAAGTAACAAAGCAAAATCAAAGTCATAATTCTAAGAAAGGACCACATAGGACAGTAATTCTCACCCTGTCACCACCCCTTTAGGAGTTGAATGACAGTATCATAGGGTCACCTAATCCATTAGGAAATACAGATATTTACATTACAATTTTTAACAGTATCAAAATCAAAAGCTATGAAGTAGCAAAAAAGATAATTTTATGGATGGGGTTCTCTATAACATGAGGAACTGTATTGAACCTCCATCTCTGTTTTGTTGCAGATGGGAATTGAGTCTGAGATCAACTCTTCTCTGAAACTTACTTGTTCTTGTAGATCTATACTTTTTTATATTTTGGTGGTTAAAGAATTCCTTCATTACTGGATACAACCCAGATGTCTCTTAACTGACGAATGGATAAAAAAATTGTGGTACATTCACACAATGGAATACTACTCAGCTATCATAAACAAGGAAATCATGCAATTTGCAACCAAATAGATGAAACTAGAAAAGCTCATCCTGAATGAGCTAATCCAGACTCAGAAAGATGCACATGGCATCTATTCACTTATAACTGGATTTTAGCCATATAGTCCAGGATAACTATATTACAATCAACAAACCAAAGGAACAGGAACATTGACTTTGTTACCTGTTGTGGGACACTTTGCCCTAGAGTTGCTGCCATGTAGGCCCCCAGTGTATGAGGAGGCTCTTGGCCCTCATATGACTGCTTAACTGGGGGGTGGTGCTAATATGTAGGGACACCCCACTCCAGAGTAGTAGGATAAGAGGGAGAGGGGGTAGAGAGTGGGAGGGTGGGAGGGTGGGGAAGAGGGCACTGTGATGGAGATGTAACTTGAAGTAATAAATAAACAACAACAAAGAAGAATTCCTTCATTGCATCCCCTTGTCAAACAAGTGTTAAAGTAAGTCTTTAAAATACCACTCAACTATGTTAGGTATGTCATAATGGTGGACCTTCACTTAACAGTTTTCATAATTACTGAGACAGAAAAGGAAACCTTTTCATTTTTTGTCTATGTTTGCTTCCCTTTGTGAGTGAATTTCTTAGTTCAGTTTTGTGCTTGGAAACATGAAGTAGGGATGATTAAATTCACTTCTTCCAGCTTTGGAGTCTTTTGTTTTTGGTTTTGTTTTTATGTTAAGTTATTTGACTATTTTGTGTGCATCTAAAGAATTTTGATTTTGCGTCCCCACATTCTCTTGTCTCTCTGTAACCCCCATTAATCTCTTCTCCCTACATCTGTGATTCTCATCCCCACTAGCACACCAACATGTCTCAGATGAGCTTGCCGATAATCTCTTACATTCAGTTTTAAATTGTCTTTCTTTTCCTATAGTCCCTAAAACTTCTCTGCTGGAATACTTTCCTTTCACATGTCTATTTGAAAGGAAATGTCTATTCTTTCCTTCCCTCAACTCTACATTTTGCCATTCTCTTCTAGTATTATGTCTTCCTCTGACTCAATTTCCCCCTTTTTCCTACCCTCTCCTTATTTCCCATGTGACATTTGGCACTGCCCTAGACATTCGGAATAAGTAAGTAAGCAAACACAAATACAAATTGAATTTTATACAACAATATAAAGTCTGCCTAGTTCACTCAATGTATGTGAATGACAAGGTGGGAAAGCATATTTCACAACTGAAGATTGTTTTGCAGTATTGTGTTATGACTGAAATTAAGTTCAGCCTGAGTAGAATAAATGCAAAATTCCCTGAGTATATCGCTCCCTTTCTTATGAAAAATTGGACTCCTGTCAATTCCCCCAACTATGCTTTCATTTAAAAGCTTGAACTGGGCATGTCCATGTTGAATTATCCATGCCCTCATATAATATTTCACTGTGTTCTGACACAGAAATGACATTGAAAGATACATATTCACTTGCAGGGGAGTGGTGCTGGATATGCATACATAGTGGTGTTCTTAAGGGCTTGAATTATTTGTTTGCCACATATCAGCTAATGTTTTCAATGTCTAGGTCCTTTATTTACTTTCAGGCAGATGAAACTGGGGGGGGGGGCGGGGGGTTGTGGGCCAAAATGTCCTTACTTGTAAAATTAGAAAAACACTACCACAGGATTAAAATGAGACTGCTGGGTTCAGGAACAAGAGAACTAATCAAACTTTTGTTTTGAATTTAGAGGGTATGGAAGTTGAATTGTGAAAGAAAGAAAAGCCTATGAAGGTTGGTGAAGAAAAATCTTAATCTTTCTGTGTTAGTTACTTTTCTGTTGCTGTGCTAAAACACAATGACCAACAGTGATTTATGAAAGATAGTATTTATTTTAGCTTATGGTTCCAGAGGGTGCAGCTCTATCGTGATGGGGAAGCATACAGCTAGTGGCAGTCAAGGCAGCTGAGAGCTTACATTCTCAACCTAAGTAAAAAGCATAAACAAGTCGACAGCCTAACTCTGCCAAGACAGGGTAGGTAAGTCCTTCATAATCCCTGCTCTACAACAAATGTCTGTCAGAGAAACAGGACCCAAAAGCTGAAGACTGATGCTGGAATGTATGGAGAGAAAATGGGAACTGTCCAGGCAGTCATTGGTATGTCCTTTCTTAGTTTTGGAAGCTGCAGGCCCTGCACTTCCTATATAATCAGATATATTTATCCCTCTCAGGTCTCTGAGGTGGTTGAAGAATAGACAGCTGGAGTCTCATAGTTAAATTTTGAACTGTTTAGGAATCAAGAGGGTGTTACAGATCTAAGAAGATACTCTTAAAAGTGTGTTGCAAGTTAGTATGAATGTTGAATCAGATATAGACCTTTAAACTCATGGAGATGGTTAGATAGTAGAATGTTAAAGTCAGGGGCCAAATGTGTATAAACTGGACATTGGGAAGGTATACTGGGCCAATTTACTCTCATAAATGTGGCATATTTATATCTATTGTTTTGTATAATACTTACTGTTATAAGAGAAGGAACCATCTGTTGGACTGAAAGGGGAAACTTCTGGGGGGAAGAGGGTGGAAGGGCGGGTTAGGAAGGGGGAATAGGGAGGGGTTTGTTACTGAGATGTAACTTGAAGAAAAAAAATAAAGTATTTAAAAAAAAAAGCATAAACAGTGAATTGCAAGTAGGGCGAGGCTATGTAACCTCAAAGCCCACCCACAATGACATACTTCCTCCAGAATTTTCTAAATGTCCCAAACAGTTCCTCCAACTGGGAACCATGTGTTCAAATACTGGAACCTATAGAGGATATTTCTTTTTCAAGCCATCACATTTGAGATCTGTTGCAACAAAAAGGTGACACTTTTTGTTTCCTATTTTAGTGTCTCTGAAGTGCTAAGCACCAGGAACAAACGGCAGAGCTCTCAACTCTCAGCTCCATGAAATGGACCATACAGCTACAGCAGCATCCCCTGGTGTTTTACCTGATCGTGCAGATTCCATCTAAGAACAATCTTCGGGTTGTTCTTTTGTATTGTATTTAGAAAATATTGCATTCTTTTGTGCTGTATTCGGAAAATAAATTTCATTCCATTTTTCCCTAATATTGTGTAATAGTCTCTTCTAAGGTTACAGCACTCCATCCTACTGGGGAGCTCCTTAAGAAAGGAAGTAAACAACCAAAAAAAGTAGCCTTCAGAACTCCCTGATATGGGCTACATTCACTAGGGCTTTGTTGATGCCAGTCTCTCTGAGTCATTTCTCCTCCTGGAAGTAATTCCTCACCAACGTTCCTGTAACTTACTCCAATAAAACTCATTGGTTCACTAACTTAGACTTCGGTGGTATCCATACTTTGGTCTGTCATGGGTTCCCTGGAATGAGTAAATGTGTGTGTTTTGCCTCCCCAGGAAAACTTTTGTCAACAACACTCTAAAAGAAATAGGACAGTTTTGCCTGTGCATCACTTCCAAGTAGATTCTAACTTAATTTGTGAGGCTCTCACTGTGAACACTAGTAAGTG
>CAJQZJ010001969.1:22163155-22242003 GCA_907164525.1 Lophiomys imhausi | reverse complement strand
AGTAAGTGTGTGGTTTAGGGTCACAGGGTCATTAGTCACTTGGAAGAAGTAAGTATAAAGTATTTTTCAAAAGAGCAGCTTGTTCTAATATAAATAAATGAATGAATGAATGAATGAATGAATAAATAAATAAATAAATAAATAAATAAATGTAACTTCTACTCTAAGTTGGGAGACAATATGCTACCCTCACTAGAAACCAGTCTACAGAGGATTTTGTCAACATGAAAACTCAAGTTGTGGAAATTGTTTCCAAATGTGTTTAAAGCATATTTTTTATAAGTTAGGACACTCAAAGCAGATCTCAAACCAATTATTCACCACTTAAATTATGGCAGTCTCCCATTATCCTGTTTTCATGTGGATGCCTCTCTTTTCCACATTTGAGCTTGTTTAAAACACTATGTGGCTCACATTCACATTTAATTTTTCTGTGTATGGCTCACAACATTCCTCTGAGAAATAACATTGGTCAGTCCACCTAAATGTCACAAATTTAACTATAAATAAAAAGTAAAACTTGCAATGTGGTAAAGGTTATAAGGAAATCAATTTTAAAAATTTAAAATCCAGTCTTACATAACCAGCTGCATGTCTTTGGTGTGTTGCTACAAAAATATGTCTGTCTCATTTTATAACCTATGGAGTATTTTTATGAGTACTTCTGTACCTTTTCCTCACTTTGAACAGGAAATATTAACTGGAACTCTGTACCTCAAATGAACACTATGCACAAGAAATATCTAAACTGTACAAGCCAAATTACTTAGTTGTCCAAAAGCGTTAAGTACATATTCCTTTTCCTGTTGGCTTCATATAATTGAAGCAACTAAATATACTCTTGATAATTTTAATAAGCTCACATTCTATCTATGATCATAAAACAATTCACTTTCTACTTTTTAAAAAAATTTTGACACAATACCAAAAAACCTGAAAAGTGTGTTAGTGGAAATGGTAGTTATAGGCAAATGAAAAGTTTAAGTTCAGAGATATGAAACTATTAATTTTTGTGGTCTTTCTCCCACTTAAAGGAATAATAAAAGTTAAAAGGTTAGTGTTTTCCTTTCTTTTGATAGCATAGTATAGGATAGTATAAAACATAACACTAGATATTACTGAGGCACTAGGAGTTAGGTAGATTCCCTGATAGGTATTCAGGGAGAGAGATCATAACTCCATAACGAAGATGAGTAACTACCAAGATGGCCAGCTTCTTTCTCACCATCCTAACCCAAGACGAAAGCCTAAGCATTTAACACATTTGTCCTGACAACACTGTCTCAACAACAAGTTTAAAATGGGATCAGGACCTGTTATATAACTGTTATGGGCCAAAGAGCCAACGAGATTAGATGAAGAGTCCTTAAAGATGTTGCAAAACCCCAACCCTCAAGGAGAAGTTAGTGTTTGGTTTCCTTAGACTTCCCTCTACTTAGCTGAGGGTCTTTCTCTCTGTGTGCCTGCTGTATGTGTGTGTTGCCACACCCATAATAAAAGCCTTATTGCAACTGCTGATTCTGTATGCTCCTCTTTGCTGTCTTCAAGATTTCTTCACCGCTACAAGTTTCAGTCAAGATGTTTTCTGCCATTTAATTCTTTAACTGGCAGACAAAACAAACCCTATCATGTTATCTAGATGGCAATATGACCTTAATTAATAATAATAATAATAATAATTCTACATAAAGATATAGACATTTCAATTCTCTACAAAATTTGCAACCATCCCTGAATAGGCAAAAATACATTTAGAAGTTTTAGTTGCTCAGTTTACCATCTCCCTTTTCATCTATCATATCCATCCATCACTGAAGTATTACAATAAAACATTACCAGTAATGAACAAACAACAGTATTAGAAACATCATCAGTAAGTCCTAAACTTGTGGAGCAAGTGTAAGTTCCAAGTTACTAGCACTTACCTATTTTAAGGAAAGGTAAACATATAGTTTTATGAATCTGAGTAATTTTATGCATTATAGTTCTAATAATTCAAAGGAAAAATTACCTTTGATGATGGCTTAGGGTTATTATCTGTAAGAGTCAGGCTCTCCATCTGTTCTTTGGACACTCCTTCTGTGTACTTGCACTTCTAAATAAAGCCAAGCTATATAAACCACAGTTTAGTTCCTCTTTTTGGTACTACATTCATTTCTCATATTCACAACTACATTAAAGAGAATGAATAACATTTAGCAAACTGTGGCTTAACTAACTGGCAATTGCAAAAAGAAAAAGCATCCCTCTTCTTTCTTTCTTCTTTTACAAACTATTATTTTAATTAACATCATAATTATTCAAGCAAAAGTTAGAGGTAATAAACATTAAAACAGAGTGACAAGCACCAATTTCAATGTGTAGTGAGAGGAAAATATTACCACTACTAGGCAAGAGCTAGCAGTCATCATAGCTTGGGTCTGAGTCCCCTAGATTTGACTGACCCCTTATGCAGTCGTCAGTCAGGGAAATCAAGTGAAAAACACATGATTCACCATAAAAGGTCATGTAAGACAGGTGAGTTATCCCCCCTAAGAGAGGAGTCAAAAAGGGGAAATAAGATTTAAAAAAGGGAAAAGAATAGGGAAGAGGAGGGGGGGAGCAAAAAAGAGGGGAAAAGGAGAAGAAGGAGGAGGAGGAGGAAAAGGAAAAGAAGGAAGGAGGGAGAGAGAAATGAAGTAAAGAAAGGGAGGGAGGGAGGGAGGGAGGGAGGGAGCTCAAAGAAATACTAACTAGTTAGCAGCAGAAATTACACCTGTCATTGACTATTTTTACGTTTGTCAAGGAGTAGATCAATACAAATATTACCATTTTCACTGATATTCAGCTATACCACATTTCTAGTTTACCTAATATCCAAGTAATCACAGGACTGAGTCTGATCAATATATTAGGAGAGTTAGAAACATTTCCTTCACAGTACCTGATTTCATAGTCCTCCTGTTCTGAACCTGGTGATCACCGGTGCTGGTATCCAAAAGTATCTCATCAACCAAGGCACCAGGTGACTGTGATGAAAAACCCACCCCTCACAAGCTGATTTGGACTTATAACATCAACAAAAAATAAAACATCTAATCAAAACTACTGAGATCTAGAGTTACTGCCAATTCCAACTGGCTCAAGGAATAACATTATAATTGTTCCCTTCTCAAAAGTAGTGTGTCACTTGACAAAAGTTGCTGTTCATTTGCTCTCTGTGATATGTGGCTGTCTTCTCTTTGCAGTGGGGAACAGCAGCATGACAAAATACAAAACACACACAGCTGGGAGTTCACTTATCCAAAGAAATGCCAACTAGTTACCAGCAGAAATAAGACCTGTCGTTGACTATTTTTGAATCACAGTGAACAAGTCATTGAAGCACTCTAAACTTACGTCCCCATGTGCAAAATGTGAAGAAAAAAAAAGTTTCTCTGAACTATATAACAAAGTTAAGTATCAAATAAATTTGTATGTGTCGCCATTATTCAAGACAGAAACATATTCTATTCTTCTCTAAATTCTTGATCGCTTAGTAAAAGGTCTTCTACTACAATGAGCAACAGCTCTCTATTTAGCAGTGATTTACAATGCCAAAGCCTATGCCAACAACTCTTTCAGCTCCCTACCTGTAGCCCTGCTTCACAGAACAACTGAGAAAATGTTCATCATGAAGTACATTGCCCGTAAAGTGTTACATTCTTTGAAATGTATTTAATCCCCTTTATCATCTAGGCACTGGAGAGGCAGTCAGTGAACAGAATAGACACATTCTCTGCTATGATGGACAGAGAAGTGGTCAGCAAAGGCTAGCATGGGAGGAGGTGGGGAGAAGGATGAATGTGAAAGTTAAAACAAGAGGGGAAAACCATGCAGATCCAAGCTTAATGTACACAGCATGGGAAAGAGCATGAGACATGAGTGTTCTTGTACTTAAAGAATAATAGTAAAGCCATTTAGATGGAGATAACTTGGAGCTATCAGGGATGAGCCAAGTACTACATAGACTATAAACTGTATTATAAGGTATAAAGCAATGGAAGGTTTTAAGCAAAGGACAGACATGATTTAAATTGTTTTCTTTGTGTGTTGCATGGAGTATGTACTGCTTGTTCATGTGAGTTCATGGACATATGTGTGTGGTTGCCTGTATGTATATGTGCATGAACATGAGGACAAAGATTGATGTCCACTGTCTTTTCTAGATAACTCTGCACCTTTATTTTTGGATACAGGGTCAGTTACTGAACCTCAAGCTTATCAATTCAGGTAGGCTCACACTGGAATAGGTTCAGGGATCCACCTCTCCTCATGGTCACAGCATTGGTAATGCAGATTCATATTGCCAAGCCTGGCTTATTTACAAGAACTATGGAGATTTTAGAAGTGTTATCTGCAGAAATGGAGTCAGCTGGGAGGCAGTGATTCAGGCTTATAAAGTACATACAACCTTGGCCTACAAATCCATCAGTCAGATCTTCCATGATACGTGCAATTTGGAACACATTGCTTTCAAAACACTCATTAGTTACTGGTTTTCAATGTTATAACAAAATTTTCCACTGTGACATAATATCAGCAAGGTCTTACAAATAACATAATTTATAAAGTTGTTTTCCAAAATCTCAGTTAAAATTAACCCAATAGAATTTGATCTCTTTAAAAATAAAACATTTATCACCAGTGAAACCAGGTTGGGCCCAGAATTCCAAAGAAAAATCATTGTCCCAAAGGACAATTCAAAATCACTCAATGCTGTAATGAAAACATAGTCTAGACAAGAGTTTCTGGACATGTAAACAACCAGGACTCATAGGAATAAAATTATGAGCAAACCCATGATGCGCACACATTTATGATGAGAAAAGTGAAACAGGTTTTATAACATTCATTAACCAACTCAGAACATTTTGAAAAAATGTGTAAATTTATTAGCTATCATTCACTATAAAGATCCAATGATCACATTAACTTCTTTTCCATATGTATTTATAATGTTTGAATCTATGGGAAAAACAGACCATCCTGGATCCATCATTTCTATTATTAGTAAGAGTCATGTTGTAATAAACATTTGATTTACAGACCATATTCTTAAAGAAAAATCCTTTTGTAAAAGTTTGAGAAACTTGTACATGTACACTCTTGGTTTTACTAAAGCCACCATTCCTTTTAACAAATGAATGCAATTAATTCCTGAGCTAGAGATTCTTATTAAGACTTGAGTTCCATGTAAAAGCACATATATTTTTAAGAACAGAACATAAGAATTTCTTATCTAATGTGATAAATATTAGAGTGTTAGAAACACAACAACAAAATTATAATTTGCACCGGCAATGGACTTTTATTAAAAAAAAAAACAAAAAACAGTAACAGCAACAACAAGGTTTGGCCATGTGGCCAAGGCTGGCTTTGAATTCAAGAGCCACCCATCCCTGCCTGAGGAGTTATATCAAAACAGGTATATGCCATCACACTTACCATGTAGGCATTTATGCATATTTCCTCTATGTCTGACAATACTCTGTGCCTATTTTTAAAACTTTGAAGATAAAAGTTTAAAGTCTCTAAGTACTTTGCCATGAGTCACCCAGGTAACAATCTAGAGAACAGAACCACAATGGAGAGCTTTGCCAGCCAAAGCTGGCAAGGGCTGCATGAAAGGGAGCTCCTCTTCAGATGTGCTGCAAAGTCACAGTTCGTGTTGGACCCCAGAGACCAAGAGAGACAGTGACCTTCTGCAACTGCCTACACTTGAAATATCACAACTTCCATTTCACAATCCCTTCTCCTGAGTGATGCTTAGCTTTTGATCTGTTATTGGTCACTTTCCTTTCATATTTTAAGTCATCACTGCAGAGAGAGAGAGATGGATAAAAGCCATGTTCATTGCAGAATTAGACATTTCTTTTTGACAATGTTACCATAGAATGAATACTTTGACTAATGGATTATAAAACCAGTGCATTTAGAAATGGTCCATATCTAACTTTGTTATGGTTATTTTTGAGTCGTTCATTCACTTAGGCTGGTTTGGAAAAGAAAACAGCATTAGTCAAATTGTCCACATTAGATAACAGTGCTAACCATTGTACCAACACAAATGACTCTCTTACTTTTTTCACTTCCAGTGTAATTCCTACTTGGAAAACTGACTCTGTTACTGCATGGGGAATTTCATCTAACATATAGAGAAATTGGAAACTGTCCAGGCATCTACTGGTATGTCATTTCTTAGTTTTGGAAGTTGCTGGCCCTGTACTTCCTGTATAATCAGATATATTTATCCCTCTCAGGTCTCTGAGGTGGTTGAAGAATAGATAGCTAGAGTCTCATAGTTAAATCTTGAGTTGTTTAGGAATTAAGAGGGTGTTCTGGAACTAAAAAGATGTTTTTAAAATTCTGATGCAAGTTAGGATGGAAGCTGAGCTGGATATAGAACTTTAAACTCATGTGGATGGTCAGATAGTAGAATGTTAAAGTCAGGTCCCAAATACGTATGGACTGGACATTGGGAATATATGCTAAGCCCTATAACTCTCATAATTGTGGCCTATTTTTTCTGTTGTTTTATATTGTATTTATTGTTATAAGAGAAAGAGCCATTTGTTGGACTGAAAGGGGGAGCCGTTGGGGTGGGGGAAGATATACCTTAAACTTAAAAAAAAGAGAAGGGTATGGGGGGATTAAGGGGGAAGAAGTTGGATCTGGAGAGGGGAGTAGGGAGGGGATTGCAATTGAGATGTAACTTGAAGAAATAAAAATTAAAAAAGAACAAATTAAGAAAATATCCTGAAAACAAAACTTTCTTTAGGACACAGATCTACATTAATTACATTAAATTCACCGAGGAGTGTAGCCTTCCCCAGCACCATCACCTCCACCCCACAGCCGCTATTCAGGACTATTGGTGTTTTTCATTTCTCTATTCTTGTTAATGTAGTTCCTCTTTATTAGCACTGAGTAATATTAAAACAAACACCGGTCTTAGTTCTTGTTAGAAAGCCCCTGGTGACAGAATGTTGGAATTAAACTGCTGACTTACTCTCATATGACTGCCCGGTGGAGTCCTAAAATTTGGGGGTCTTAGAAGAAAATTCATCATGTGACATCGTCACAAGAAGGCAACAGATGTAGAACCAAAGGGACTGTGGTTAAATGGACTTTCCACAGCCTACATGATGCACTTGAATTGTAGGTCTCAGATATGTTGTATCTTCTCTGGATTAGTGAGTGAACACCTTGTTACAATGCATATGAGAAGAGACTCTATTAATGGCCCCATTCCTAGATGCTAAGGAATAGTATGAGCAGGAATGTTTTCATAACGATACCCCAATATCATTACTAGACATTGACAAAAGTTCAGTAGGAGGAAATACATGGCACAAGTCACCTTCATCAAGTTGGAGGAGGGTTAATCTTGTCAGTTTGACAGAGTAGAGTTTAGGATCACGATGTAAACAAACCTCTTAAGAGAGAGTTCCTAGAGCAGATGAATTGAGGTGGGGAGATCCACCCTAACTGTGAGCATCATTCCATAGGCAGAGGTCCCTGACAGAATACAAAGGAGAGCACCAGCATTTATGGCTCTCTTCATCCTGACCCTGGAAGTGCTGTGACCAGCTGCTCAACTTCTGACTGCCATGCCTTCCCAGCCATGATGGATTGTAACTTCAAGACTAGAGCCAAAATACAAACTTCCTTCCTTTTACATGCATTTTTGCTTTTGTTTTATTGTTGTTTTGTTTTGGTGATTATGTGAATATGTTCACACATGTGTGAGTATATGTATTTATCAATTGGTGAGCGTGTGTATGTTCATGTATGTGTGTGTATGTGTGTTTATCGGTTGATGAGTATACCAGAGGATAATCTCAGGTATGTTTCTCATCAATTCTATCCATATGTTCCTTTTTTTTTTTTGATACAGGGTTTCATATTGGCTTAGAGATCATTAATTAGGCTAATCTGCTTGGTCAGTGAGCCCCAGAAATTCTTGTATCTCTGCATAACAAGTGCTGGAATTAAAAGTGAATGCCACTATACCTAGTATTTTTAAGTGAGCTCTGGTTGCCAAACACAGGTCCTCCTTGCACTCACAAGACAAGTGCTTTACTGACTGAACCATCACCCCAGCCGTGTCACTTTGAGAAAAAAAAAAAACAAGAATGAGAACTGAATGGGCCCTCTATTATTATATCAGGACCTCTGTGTCCTATTATGTCTGTTAGCGTTTGTTTGTTTATAAACTTGAAAAGCCCCCATATTTGCAACTGTTGTTTTCAACTGTTTATTATATCTTCTGATGGAATGTTCACATTACTCACATGTAGACACTTTCTTTGGCTCTTTTGACTTTTTGATTTGATCTGTTTGTCTTAGCTACTGTTCTATTGTTGTAAAGAGATACCATGACCAAGGCTACTTATAAAAGAAAGGATTTAACTGGAGGCTTGCTTAAAGTTCAGAAAGTTAGTCCATGGTCATCACAGTGGGGAGTGTGGTAGCAGGCAGGCAGTTATGCTACCAGAACAGTAGCTGAGAGCTCACATCCCGGCTAACAAGCAGTATGCGGAGAGAGATGAGAGAGACTGGACCTGACCTGGGCTTTTGAAAAGTCCAAAACCACTTGCAGTGTCTGTCACACTTTCTACAAAAACACACTTCCTAATCCTTCCTAAATAGTTCACCAAGTAAGAACAAACACTCAAGTATATGAACCTGTATGGGCCATTTTCATTCAAATCACCACAGTGTACTTTGTCAGATAATAAAACAACTACATTGACTTGTTTGAGAATTTCATTTATTTGGTAAATTGACTCCAATTCTTAGTCTGAGAGTGTGTTTGTCAGTGAGGCATCTTTTTCAGACACAATAGATAATTATATTTTGTTTTTTAATCCACTCAGTTAATCTGCACCATTTAATTGGTTACCTAAGATTGGATTGCACATAAAGTTATTATTGATAGAATTCTGTTAATTTTTGTATGTGTGTGGCCATTTGAATGAGAAATGTTCCCCATAGACTCACTTATATAAATATTAGGTCCATATTTGGTGGCTGTGTTTTGAGAGTTTATGGAACCTTTAGTACATCACTGGAGGAGGCCTTCGAAAGTTATAGCCTTGTCCTACTTCCAGTTTGCTTTCTCTGCTTCCTCTGAGCAGACGCAATCTAATTTCTCAGCTTCCTGCTCTGTACTCATGGCTCTTTCTGCCTTGTCTCCCTGACCATTATGAATTCTGTCTCTGGAACTCTAAGCCCAAATAAACATTTCCCTCTACCAGAAGCCTTGGTCATAGTATTTTATCACAATAACAAAAATAACTAATATAGAAATTGGTACCAGAGTGGAATGTTGCTATGAACACAGGAAGTTTCGTTTTTGTTTTTGTTGTTTTGTTTTAGTTTTTTGTTTTTGTTTTTGTTTTTTTTTTTAATTTTGAGGAGGAGTGTGGAATATTTTAGAACTGTAAACTAGGAAAGTGTTTAAGCACTGTAATCAGAGCTTAAACTGCCATTCTTTTTCTTTCTTTCTTCCTTTTTACTTTATGAAAAATAAATTTATTTTCAATTAGAAAATGGTGGTGCACAGATCTAAAGGCCCATTCTTTCAGGAGCCTAGAAGACAATAGTGCTGAGAGTAATATGAAAGGTGCAGACTTGGTTCATGACGTCTGAGGAGCAAATAATATTGACAACTGGCCTAGAGCCATTCATGTGTAATGTCTTGGCACAGAATCTGGCTCTTTTCTACCTACCCATTTCTTATTGTTGGATTTTGTTGTTGTTGTTTTGTTTTGTTTTTGATTTTTTTTTTTGCTTTATTTTTCCCCAGACAGTGCTTCTCTGCATAACTCTGGCTATCCTGGAGCTAACTCTGTAGACTAGGCTGGCCTCTGCCTCCTGAGTGCTGGGATTAAAGGAGTGCCACCACCCCCAGCATCCCATTTCTTCATCAGGTACATGAGGCTAAATTTAAAAGTAATAGAGCAATTTCTTCAGGGGAGGAAATTTCAAGATAGTGTAATGGTGAGTCCATGAAATCATTATTACTGATAACCTTCTGCAGCTCTACAATGAAATGATCAAACTGAGTAGGAAGAAATACAAAGCATTCAGTTTGGCAAGAAAAAGCACGAAGAAGCCCAATGTTATAACTAAGGCTAACGCTGAGAGAGAAGCAATAACTGTTAAGGAGATTAGCACTATTAAGCTAAACTCTGCACTAGAAGAAAGGAAAAGACTCCTCCCAGCTAAGCTTCCAGCTTGGGAAATCAAGTTGATGTGGTTTTTTGCTCCTCTGAAGCACTGGAATGAAGATGCTGCTACAAATGTAATTGTCCCAAATGTGCTCAGGTCCCCAACAATTTAAAAAGAAAAATATAATTTTGTTGCTTCTGCCTGCTTGATCCACCTGGGATACAGCAGAGGAGGCCTGTTGGCCCCTGAAACACCCAGGTTAGGTCCTGACTAGCCTTTCTCCTGCCTCAGAGGCCCACCTGGGACATAGCCAAAAGAGGTGAGCTGAACACTGATGCCCTCCCCCACCACACTCCCAGTTCCATAACCTTCTCCAGAGGAGGTCTGCTGGCCCCAGGAACATCCAGCCAGCAGAAGTGAGCTGCTTGCTATTCCTTCAGCTCCTTTATCAGGCCCAAGGCTCTGTCAGCCTCACTGAGTAGTCCTGTCAGCATCAGGAACATTCAGCAAACAGCAGGGATGACCAAATGGCTAAAGGCCAGTGTGAGAACACAATCAACAAGAGCCAGGACACTATGGCATCACCAGAACCCAACTATCCTACTACAGCAAGCCCTGGACACACTGACACAACTGAAGCAAAAAAAGACAAGCTTAAATCCAACCATATAAAGATGAGAGATATCCTTAAAGAGGATATGAATAAAATCCCTTAAAGAAATACAGGAAAATATGATCAACCAACTGAATGAAATGAATAAAACTGTCCAAGACCTGAAAATAGAAATAGAAGCAATAAAGAAGACACAGGGGATCCAAGATGGTGGCGTCCTGTGCGGACATATTTTGATTTCGAGGTTAACAGTCACAGGGCAGCGAGTGTTGCAGGACTCTATACAAACGGCTCGACCCCCGCTAGATCTCACCCAACTACCCAGGGACCACTGACAGCCCCTGGGCAAGATGCTCCTTCCCACTCTTGGACACGCAAGGAAGCAGCTGGACCCAGGAATCGGGATCACCCCATCCCCCACCAGGAGAGACTCCGGGTAAGTTCCAATCTACTACCCAGAGGGCAGATTCAGATCCCACACAAAGATAATCCCCACCGTGCTGGGCACCCCCAGGTCTCCCACAGATGATCCAGCTATCTGACAAAAGGTTGCAACCCTTGGAAGTAAGCGCAGCAGCTCGGCTGCAAAGTGCCTTCAGACTGCAGATTGCAACTCACTGCTGTGTCATCACTGGCCAGTTTCCAGGCCCTGGGAGCAGCAAGGTGAAGGGCAGATTTACCCACCACAGGAACCAACACCAGGCAAACTGCGAGGTATTTGAAACTGTTGTATATCAGCCTTTTGTACTAGTACTGGCCCCTCCCACAGGGAACCAGAGCTTACTTGTACACAGCTCCATCCCCTGGATTAGTTAGGTCTCCACATACGAGGCAGGGCTGAATGACTCACCTTATAGGGGTTGAGTAAGGCAACTCGACTCCTACACCAAAGCGCCCCCTTTGGACCCAAGTCCAGAAGACAGCTAAAAAATTCCACACAGCCAGAGGCACCAGACCAAAAAAAAAAAAAACACAGGGAAATGACTCCAACAAAAGAAAGCAATGCTATTCCATCCAGCCCGAAACACCTCATGACAGCTGAAATACATGAAAACGATGACAGTTCTACACTATGGAAAGTAATAGAGTCCCTTCATGAAGAACTTAAATCTATGAAGGAATTCAAAGAAGCCACAATTGCACATACAAAAGCGATGGAAAACACCACTAGAGAACTTCAGAACAAGGTGAGTCAACTTGAACAAGAAAAAGAGAGGGCAATGGAAGACTTCCAGGCAAAGACAAGCAAACTGGAGCAGGAAAAGTACAAAATGAATAAAACCATTCAAGACATGAAAATGGAAATGGAAACAATAAAGAAAACACAGTCAGAGATAAAAATGGAAATGGAGAATCAAGGGAAGAGAACAGGAACTATGGATTTGAGTACCAAAAATAGGATTCAAGAGATGGAAGACAGGATCTCAGGCATGGAAGATTCGATGGAAGAAATCAATACAACATCCAAAGAAAATCAGAAAGCTAAAAAATCTCTCACCCATAATATCCAAGAAATCAAGGACACAATGAAAATAAGGAACCTAAGAATTATAGGCACAGAGGAAAGAGAAGACTCCTGACTCCATGATCCAGGAAATATCTTCAACAAAATCATAGAAGAAAACTTCCCAAACCTAAAGAAAGAAATGCCAGTAAAAATCCAAGAGGCTTACAGAACACCAAACAGATTAGATCAGAAAAGAAACTCCTCTCACCACATAATAATAGAAACTCCAAATGTAGAGAATAAAGAAAGGATATTAAAAGCTGTAAGAGAAAAAGCCAAGTCACGTACAATGGCAGACCCATCAGAATCACACCTGACTTCTCCTCAGAAACTTTAAAAGTTAGAAGGGCCTGGAAAGATATCCTACAAGCCCTGAGAGAACATAGGTGCCCAGCCAGACTACTATACCCAGCAAAACTCTCTATCAACATAGATGGAGGAAACAAGATATTCCATGAAAAAATCAAATTCAAACAATATCTCCCCACAAACCCAGCCCTACAGAAGATCCTAGAAGGAAAATTCCAACACAGAGAAGACAACTACACCCAAGAAAACAGAGGAAATAGAAACCTCCACAGCAACTAAACAAAAAGAAACAAAGATGACCAGCAATACCAAAATAATGGGAAATAACAACCCCTGGTCACTAATATAAATCAACATCAATGGACTCAACTCGCCAATAAAAAGACATAGACTTACAGACTGGATCCATAAAAAAGACCCATCTTTTTGCTGTATACAAGAAACACATCACACTATTGAACACAAACACTATCTCAGAGTAAGGGGTTGGGAAAAGGTTTTCCAAGCAAATGAACCCAGGAAACAAGATGGAGTAGCCACCCTAATATCAAACAAAATAGACTTCCAATTGAAGTTAATAAAAAAAAAAGACAGAGAAGGGCCTCACATACTCGTTAAAGGAAATATCCACCAAGAGAACATCTCAATATTGAACATCTATGCCCCAAATACAAAGGCACCTACATTTATAAAAGAAATGCTTTTAAAACTTAAATTGCACATCGATACAAACACTTTAATAGTGGGAGACTTCAACACCCCACTCACAACTATGGACAGATCATCAAGACAGAAGCCAAACAGAGAAATAATGAGTCTAACAGAGATCATGAACCAAATGGACCGAACAGATATCTACAGAACGTTTCACCCAAACACAAAAGAACACACCTTCTTCTCAGCACCTCATGGAACCTTCTCCAAAATCGACCATATAGTTGGACACAAAGATAGCCTCAACAGATACAAGAAAATTGAAATAACCCCTTGTATCTTATCAGACCACCATGGAATAAAGCTGGACTTCAATAGCAAAAGAATAAACAGAAAGTCTACACTCACATGGAAATTGAACAACTCTTTACTAGAGGACTACTGGGTCAGGGAAGAAATAAAGAAGGAAATCAAAGACTTCTTAAAATCCAACGAAAATGAAGACAACATACCCAAACCTATGGGACACAATGAAAGCTGTGCCACGAGGAAAGTTCATAGCACTAAGTGCCTTCAAAAAGAAAATTGTTACAGCTCATATTACGAATTAACAGCTAAACTGGGTGAATTGGAAAAAAAAAAAGAAGCAAACACTCCCAAGAGGAGCAGAAGACAAGAGATCATCAAACTTAGGGCTGAAATCAACAACTTAGAAACAAAAATAACTATACAAAGAATCAATGAAACCAAGAGTTGGTTCTTTGAGAGAATCTACAAAATAGACAGACACTTAGCCAGATTAACTAAAAGATGGAGAAAACAAAAATCAACAAAATCAGAAATGAAAAGGGAGAAATAACAACAGACATTCAGGAAATCCAGAAAATATTTGGATCCTACCTTAAAAATCTATACTCCACCAAATTGGAAAACTTAAGTGAAATGGACAATTTTCTTGATAGATTCCACCTACCGAAGCTAAATCAAGATCAGATAAACAGATTAAAAGCCCTATAACCCCTAAAGAAATAGAAATAGTCATTAAAAATCTCCCAACCAAAAAAAGTGCAGGGCCAGATGGCTTTAACAAGGAATTCTACTGGATCTTCGAAGAGGAGCTAACACCAATACTTTTCAAACTCTTTCACAAAATAGAATATGAAAGAACATTGCCAAACTCATTCTACGAGGCCACAATCACCCTGATCCTAAACCAACAAAGACCCAACAAAGAAAGAACTTCAGACCAATCTCCCTCAAACATAGAGGCAAAAATGCTTAATAAAATACTAGCAAACCGAATTCAAGAACACATCAAAAGTATCATACACCATGATCAAGTAGGCTTCATCCCAGGAATGCAGGGATGGTTCAACATACGAAAGTCTATCAGCGTCATTCACCATATAAACAAGGTGAAAGAAAAAAAAACCACATGATAATCTCACTAGATGCAGAAAAAGCATTTGACAAAATCCAACACCCCTTCATGCTAAAAGTTCTGGAGAGAACGGGCATACAAGGACTGTACCTAGAAATAATAAAGGCAATATACAGCAGGCCAGTGGCCAACATCAAATTAAATGGAGAGAAACTTGAAGCATTTCCTCTAAACTCAGGGACAAGACAGGATGCCCACTTTCACCATATCTCTTCACTATAGTACTTGAAATTCTTGCTAGAGCAATAAGACAACTAAAGGACATCAAGGGGATAAACATCGGAAATGAAGAAGTCAAATTATCTCTATTTTCAGATGATATGATAGTATACATAAGCGACCCCAAAAATTCCACCAGAGAACTCTTACAGCTAATAAACACCTTCAGCAATGTGGCTAGATACAAAATTAATTCAAAAAAATCAGAAGCCCTTCTTTATACAACAAACAAATGGGCTGAAATAAGGGAAACCACCCCCCCCCTTCACAATAGCCACAAACAACATAAAATACCTGGGGGTAACTCTAACCAAGCAAGTAAAGGACCTGTACAACAAGAACTTCAAGCCCTTGAAGAAAGAAATGGAAGAGGCCTTTAGAAGATAGAAAGATCTCCCATGCTCATGGATAGGTAGGATCAACATAATAAAAATGGCCATCCAACCAAAAACAATATACAGATTCAATGCAATTCCTATCAAAATACCAACACAATTTTTTATAGACTTGGAAAGAGCTATTCTCAATTTTATATGGAACAATAAAAAGCCCAGAATAGCTAAATCAATCCTGTACAATAAAAAAAATCTGGAGGTATCACCATCCCAGATTTCAAGATGTACTACAGAACAATAGTTGTAAAAACAGCATGGTATTGGTATAGAAACAGACCAATAGATCAATGGAATCGAATTGAAGATCCAGAAATAGACCCACACATTTATGGCCACCTAATTTTTGACAAAGAAGCCAAAATGGCACAATGTAAGAAGGACAGCATCTTCAACAAATGGTGCTGGTTCAACTGGATGTCCACTTGTAAAAGAAAGAAATTAGACCCACACTTATCACCTTGTACAAAACTTAAGTCCAAGTGGATCAAAGACCTTAACATAAGCCCGGTCACACTAAATCTACTAGAAGAAAAAGTGGGAGAAACGCTCGAACTCATTGGCACAGGCGACAACTTCCTGAACAGAACACCAACAGCTCAGGACCTGAGATCAACAATCAATAAATGGGACCTCATGAAACTGAAAACAAAAGACACTGTCATTCGAACAAAACGGCAGCCTACAGACTGGGAGAAAATCTTCACCAACCCTACTTATAACAGAGGACTAATATCCAAAATCTACAAAGATCTCAAGAAATTAAATGCCAAGAAACCAAATAATCCAATCCGAAAATGGGGGATGGAGCCAAATAGAGAATTCACAAAGGAGGAATCCCTAATGGCTGAGAGACACTTGAAGAAATGCCCAACATCCTTAATCATCAGAGAAATGCAACGCAAGACGACTCTGAGATTCCATCTCACACCTGTCAGAATGGCTAAGATCAAAAGCTCAAATGACAGCACATGCTGGCCAGGGTGTGGAGAAAGGGGTACCCTACTCCATTGCTGGTGAGAGTACAGGCTTGTGCAACCACTGTGGAGGTCAGTCTGGAGATATCTTAGAAAACTTGGAATAGCTCTGCCTCAGGACCCAGCATACCACTTCTGGGTATACACCCAAATGCCTCTTCATGGAATCATAAGGAAGTTTCCTCATCTATGTTTATAGCAGCCTTATTTGTAATAGCTAGAAACTGGAAACAACCCAGGTGTCCCTCAACCGAAGAATGGGTTAAAAAACTGTGGTACATCTACACAATTGAATATTATTCAGCTATCAGGAACAATGAAATTATGCAATTTGCAGCCAAATGGATGGAACTAGAAAAGCTCATCCTGAGTGAGCTAACCCAGACTCAGAAGGATGCATATGGCATCTATTCACTTATAGTAGGATTTTAGCTATATAGTAGAAGGTATCGATACTACAACTAACACACCAAAGGGAACTTGGACATAGACTTCTTATTTTTAATTTTTATTTTTTATTTATATTTTTAAATATTTTTTTCTATCTTTTAGTCTTTTTATCTATTTGTCTGCTTATTTGTTTGTTTGTTTTTTAGTTCTCTCGCCCAAGAAATGAGACACTTCTCTCTGGTGGTACTGCCTCCTAGACCCACAATGAATGAGGAGGCTCTTGGCCCTCATATGACCTCTCAACTGAGATGAGGTACTGTTATATAAGGACACCCCACCCCAGAGAAATGGGATGGAAGGGTTAGGAGGTAAAGAAAAAAATGAAATGTGATGTTTCGGCCTTTTACTATTAATTGTCATTAACTGTTTAGGATAATTAAGAAATGAAAACTAATAGTTATGCAAGCCGGTCATTTTGTTAGGTACTATATGACAGCCTATTATAGTTATTTTCTAAGCTAATCAGAAATAAAGCTGCTAAGAGACAAGCAACATCTGCTTACCCTAATATAAGCGATAGATAGGGCCTCTTCAAAAACCTCAAGAGATCTGCAGAATATGGCATTCAAAGATGTTTTCATAACTTTTGATTTTTTTATATCGAGACATATCAACTCCTGACAGCACCCCCTATTCTACTCCAAGTAGAAGATGAGCATCGAAGAATCTCCAGTGGGAGATTACTGAATTAGTCGCAAGCCTATCTCTTGGTAGGAAAAGCCCCTTGCTCCAACTGTAGACAGAATGCTGTCCAAAAAGGACAAAACCTGGAAGCAGGTAAGTCGACAGCCTAGCTCTGCCAAGACAGGGTAGGCAAGTCCTTCATAACCCCTGCTCTACAATAAATGTCTGTCAGAGATATGGGGCCAAATGACTGAAGATCGATGCTGTAATATATGGAGAGAAAATGGGAACTGTCCAGGCAGCCACTGGTATGTCATTTCTTAGTTTGGGAAGCTGCAGGCCCTGTACTTCCTATAAAATCAGATATATTTATCCCTCTCAGGTCTCTGAGGTGGTTGAAGAACAGATAGCTAGAGTCTCATAATTAAATTTTGAGTTGTTTAGGAGTCAAGAGAGTGTTATATATCTAAGAAGATGCTTTTAAAATTGGGTTGCAAGTTAGTATGAATGTTGAGTTAGATATAGAACTTTAAACTCATGGAGATGGTTAGACAGTAGAATGTTAAAGTCAGGTGCCAAATACATATGGACTGGACATTGGAAATGTATGCTAAGCCATATAACCCTTATAACTGTGGCCTCTACCTCTGTTGTTTTGCATTGTATTTATTATTATAAGAGAAAGAACCATTTGTTGGACTGAAAGGGGAAACTGTAGGGGGAAATAAGATATACCTTAAACTTAAAAAAAAAAGGGGAAGAGAATGGGGGTTGAGGGTGGGACTGGAGTGGGGAATAGGGAGGGGACTGTGATTGAAATATAATTTGAAGAAATAAAAAAATAAAGGAAAAAAATTTTTAAATGACAAAAAAAAGAAAACACAAACTGAGGGAGTCCAAAAGATATAAAACCTAGGGAAGTGAATTAAAACTACAAACACAAGTATCACCAACAGAATACAGTAGAAGATATGATTGAAGAAATCTATACATCGATCAAAGAAAATGTTAAATCTAAAAAGTTCCTGACACAAAACATCCAATAAATCTGGGACACTATGAAAAGGCCAAACCTAAGAATAACAGGAACAGAAGAAGAAGACTCCCAGCTCCAAGGCCCAGATAATATTTTCAACAAAATCGTAGAACAAAACTTTCCCATCCTAAAGAAAGAGATGGCTATAAACATACAAGAAACTTACAGAACACCAAATAGATTGGACCAAAAAAGAAAATCTGCCTGACACATAATAATCAAGACACTAAATGTACAGAACAAAGAAAGAATATTAAAAACTTCAAGGGAAAGTGGTGAAGTAACTTATAAAGGCAGACCTATCAGAATTACACCCAAATTCTCAACAGAGACTCTGAAAGACAGAAGGGCCTGAGCAGACCTAAGAGAACACAGATATCAGCCCAGACTACATACCCTGTAAAATTACAATCACCATAGATGGAGAAAACAAGATAATCCATGATAAAAAACCAAATTTAAGTAATATCTATCCACAAATCTAGCCTTGTAAAATATACTAGGAGGCTAACTACACCAAGGAAAACACAGAAAATAAATAATCTCACATCAGCAGAACCAAAAGAAAGGAAGCACACACACAGCACACACACACACTCTACCACCAACAACATCAAAATAAAAGGCATTAACAACCATGGATCATTAATATCTCTCAACATCAATGGACTCAATTCCCCAATAAAAGGACACAGGCTAACACAATGGATGTGAAAACAGGATCCATCATTCTCCTGCTCACAAGAAACATTTCTCAGCAACAAAGATATGCATTATCTCAGAGTAAAGGGATGGAAAAAGATTTTCCAAGCAAACAGACCCAAGAAGCTACAATGGAGTAGCCATTGTAGTATCTAATAAAATAGACTTTTTAACAAAATGAATCAAAAGAGATGGAGAAGCACACTTCATACTCATTAAAGGAAAAATCCACCATGATGATGTCTCAATTCTGAACATCTATGCTCCAAATACAAGGGCATCCTCATTCGTAAAAGAACCATTACTAAAGCTTAAATCACACATTGAACTCCACACATTAACAGCAAAAGATTTCAACACTCCACTCTCACCAATCGACAAATAATCAAAAGATCAACTAAACAGAGAAATAATGAAACTAGTAGATGTCATGAATCAAATGAACCTAACAGATATCTACAAAATATTTCACACAAACACCAAAGAATATACCTTCTTCTCAGCACCTCATAGAACTTTCTCGAAAATTGGCCATATACTCTGTCACAAAGCCATCAAGAGACACAAGACAATAAAAATAAATAAATAAACAAACAAATAAATAAATAAATAAAATCCTTGTATCTTATCAGATCACAAAGGATTAAAGCTGGACATCAACAACAACAAAAATAATAGAAAGCATACAAACTCATGGAAACTGAACAACTCTCTACTCTATGACTACTAGGTTAGGGAAGAAATAAACAAAGAAATTAAAGACTTTCTAGAATTCAATAAAAATGAAGGTACAGCATACTCAAGCTTATGGGACACAATAAAAGCAGTGCTAAGATGGAAGTTCATATCTCTAAGTGCCTTCATAAAGAAATTGAAGAGGGTTGGACATAGTGGTACATACCTTTAATCCCAGCACTAGGGAGGCAGAGGCAGGCAGAGATCTTTGAGTTCAAGGCAAGCCTGGTCAACAAAGTGAGTCCAGGACAGCCACAGCTTGTTACACATAGAAACCCTGTCTTGAAGAATGAAAGAAAGAGAGAGAGAGAGAGAGAGAGAAAGAAAGAAATTGAAGAGTTCTTATACCAGCAATTTAAAAGTATATCTAAAATCTCTAGAACAAATAGAAGCAAACACACCCAAGAGGAGTAGACAGCAGGAAATAATCAAATTCTGGGTTGAAATCAGTAACTTAGAAAGAAAGAGAACATACAAAGAATCAATGAAACCAAGAGTTGATTCTTTGAGAAAATCACCAACATAGGTAAATCCCTAGCCAAACTGACTAAAAGAATGACAGTATCCAAATTAATAAAATCAGAAATGAAAAGGGGGACATAACAACAGACACTGGGAAAATCCAATGCACTTACTTCAAAAGCATGTATTTCACAAAATTGGAAGATCTAAATGAAATGGACAATTTTCTTGACAGATTTCACTTACCGAAGTTAAATCAAGATCAGGTAAACAATTTAAATAGTGCTATAATCCATAAAGAAATAGAAATAGTCATCAAATGGCTCAATAAAAAAAAGAAAGAAAGTCCAGGGCCAGGTGGTTTTAGCACAGAATTCTACCAGACTTTCAAAGAAGAGCTAATAACAATACTCCTCAAACTCTTCCACAAAATAGAAACAGAAGGATCATTAATTTTCCAAATTAATCTATGAAGCCACAGTCATACTGATACCTAAACCACAGAAAGTCTCAACAAAGAAAAAGAATTTCAGGCAATTTTCCCTCATGAATATTGACACAAAAATACTTAATAAAATACTCACAAACCTAATCCAAGAACACATCAAAAATATCATCTACCATAATCAAGTAGGCTTCATCTCAGGGAGGCAAGGATGGTTTGACATTTGAAAATTTATCAATGTAATCTACCATATAAGAAAATGGAAAAAAATCACATGACCATCTCATTAAATTCTGAAGAAGATAGCTGTTGTTTGGCAAAATTTAACACCCCTTCATGATAAAAATCTTGAAGAGATCAGGTATACAGGGCCCATACCTAAATATAATAAAGGCAATATACAGCAAACCAATAGCCAAAATCAAATTAAATGGAGAAAAACTTAAGGCAATTCCACTAAAATCATGGTCAGGACAAGGCTGTTTACTCTCTATCTATTCAACATAGTACTTAAAGTTTTACCTAAAGCAATAAGATAATGAAAGGAGATCAAGGGGATACAAATTGGAAAGGAAGAAGTCAAAGTATCTCTATTTGCAAATGATACGATAATATACATAAGTGACCTCCAGAATTCTACCAGAGAACTTCTATAGCTGATAAACACTTTCAGCTAAGTAATTGGATACAAAATTAACTCTAAAAAAAAATCAGTAGCCCTCCTTTTTACAAAGAATAAACAGGATGATAAAGAAATTAGGGAAACATCTTTCACAATAGCCACAAATAATATACAATATCTTGGTGTAATTCTAACCAAGCAAATGAAAGACCTGTATGACAAAAACTTCAAGTCTCTGAAGAAAAAAAAATTGAAGATCTCAGAAGATGGAAAGTTCTCCCATGTTCATAAATTGGATTCTATGGATGCTAATTCATAGGATTAACATAGAAAAAAATGGCCATCTTACCAAAAGCAGTCTGCAGATTCAGTGCAATTCCCATCAAAATTCCAAAATAATTCTTTACAGACCTTGAAAGAGCAATTTTCAACTTCTTATGGAAATATAAATAGCCCAGAATAGTAAAAACCATCTTGTACAATAAAAAGAACTTCTGGAGATACAGTGATCCCTAATTTTAATTTGAACTACAGAACAATAGTAATAAAAACCACATCGTATTGGCATAAAAAAGACAGGTTGATAAATGGAATCTAATTGAAGATCCATAAATAAACCCATACACCTAGGGAAACTTGATTTTTGACAAAGAAGTCAAAACCATACAATGGAAAAAAGAAAGCATACTCAACAAATGATGCTGGTTTTACTGGATTCCTGCATATACACAAAGGCAAATAGATCCAGATTTATCACCCTGCACAAAACAAAAAGTACAAGTGGATCAAAGACTTCAATTTAAAACTGGATACACTAAATCTAATAGAAGAAAAAGTGGGGAATAGCCTAGAATCCATTGGTACAGGAGACAACTTCCTGAACAAAACACCAACAGCTAAGGCACTAATATCAACAGTTAATAAATGGTACTCATGAAACTGAAAAGCTTCTGCAAGGCAAAGGAAAGAGTCAACAAGACAAAAAAGCAGCCTACAGATTGGGGAGAGATCTTCATCAATCACGCATCCGACATAGGGCTAATATTCAAAATAAATAACTCAAGAAATTAAACATCAATAAACCAAATAATCCAGTTTAAAAATGGGGTACAGAGCTAAATAGAGAATTCTCAACATAGGAATCTCTAATGGCTGAAAAGCTCTTAAAGAAATGCTCAACGTCCTTAGTCATCAGGGAAATGCAAATCAAAATGACTCTGAGATTCCATCTTACACATGTAAGAATGATTAAGATTAAAAACTCAAGTGACAGCACATGCTAGCCAGGATGTGGAGAAGGGAGAACACTCCTCCATTGCTGGTGGGACTGCAAACTTGTCTAACTTTGGAACACAATCTGATGGTTTCTCAGAAAATTGAGAATAGTTCCACCACAAGACCCACCTATACCACTCCTGAGCATATACCCAAAAGTTGCTCCACCAAACCACAAGGACATTTGCTCAGCTATGTTCATTCCATCTTAATTCATAAGAGCCAGAAACTGGAAATAACTCAGGTGTCCCTCACCTGAAGAATGGACAAAGAAACTGTGATGTAATTACACAATGAATACTGTTCAGCTATTAAAAACAAAGGCATCATGGTTTTTATGAAGTTTGAAGGCAAGTGGATGGAACTAGAAAATATTATCGCTAGTGAAGTAATCCAAACACAGAAAGACACACATGGTATGTACTCACTCAGAACTGGATATTACCTATATAGTACAGGATAACAATGCTACAATCCACAGACCCTAAAAAGCTAAGTAACAAGAAGGGCTCAAGGGAGGATGCTTGAATCCCATTAAGAACGTGAAATAAAATAGGCATCAGATGTGGAGGGAGAGAGAGAACTATTCGGGAGAGTGGGTAGAGAGGGGAATGGGGTGGGGGAAATCAGGGGTGAGAGCTCTGGGAAAGAGAAGGGAAATTGGTGGGGAGCATCTCTAAGACAAGCTGGAGACCTCAGATTGAGGAGGCTCCTGGGAGGATATGGGGTGATCCTAGCTGTGGAACACACTGAAACTGAAGTGGTAACTTTCTATAGACAGTCAGGACTTTCAGTTGAAGGAGGGGGGACACCAAGTCACCCACAAAACCCTCAACCCAAAATTTGCCCTGCCTATACGATGTCCAGGGATAAACATGGAACAGATTGAGGAAATGGCCAACCAATGACCCAACTTGACATTCACATCATGGAAGAGATCCAACCCCTGACACTATTAATGACACTCTGCTATCCTTTCAGACAGGAACCTAGCATAACAGTCATCTGAGAGACTTCACCCAACAGATAATGGAAACAGATGCAGACATCCACACCCAGATATTAAGTGGAACTCAGGGAGTCTTGTAGAAGAGTTAGAGGAAGGACTGAGGAAGCTGAAGGGTTCAAGGACACCACAAGAAGATCTACAGAACCAACTAACTTAGGATCATGGGAGCTCACAGAGACTGAACCACCAGCAAAGAGCATGCAAGGAAGGACTGATCCTAGGCCCCCTACATATATGAAGCTGATGGGCTGCCTGGTCTTCAAATGGATCCCCTAAAAACTGGAGCGGGGGGTTGTTTCTGACTTGAATTCTATTTCCTGCCTTTGGATCCCTTTTCCTTAGCAGGGCTGCCTTGTCTGGCCTCAGTGAAAGAGGAGGCACTTAGTCATGATGTAACTTGATATGCCAAGGTTGGCACCCTGGGTGGGGTACGCCTTGTCAGTATAGATGTTCATTTTTTTCCCTAGATTTGAGATGCTTACTGCTATAGTTTCAACAAATAGGTTTTATATTCCTTAGGTTCTGATAACTGACACTTCTATTCCATTTTCCTAGATTTGATCTCTTTATCATATCTCAGAGTTCTTAGAAAGTGTGACCATACTCCTTCATTTATTTATTTTAATTTGTGGCTGAATATAATATACAGTCTACCTTGTCCTCCATCTTTGATTTTTTTCTATAATTTGTCTAGTCTATTGATGATACTCTCTACTAGATTTTCTTTGCATACTGAGTCTGTCGTTGTCAATACTTTATCACTTTTCAAATTTCATATCTTTGCTTTTGCATCCATATGGCTTTCTTTTCCCAGTACTTTCTTCATCCATCTGCTTGTTTCTAATCATCTACGAGGATACTGATCACCCTTACAAATGAGCTTTTGAACCTCCATCTGCCACTTTATTCCAGTACCTCTGGACTTGGTAACTAAGGAGTTACAGTCTTTTGGAGGAGTCATGCTGTCTTGCTTTTTCATCATTGTTACATTTTTGTATGTCCTTTGGATATCTCTTCATGTTTTACAAGGGTTTCTTCTGATCTCAAAGACTCAATCCCCAGTACCTATAAAGAAGAAAACAAACTGCTCTAACAGCAGCAACAACAAAGCAAGCAAGATATAAAAATACTTCGATTCAGACTTATAGTCAATTATTCATCAAAGCTCTTAAATATACCACAAAATGACCATAAAAGAGAAAAATGTCAAAACTAATGTAGTATGTACTATGAAATTAAAAAATTACTTAAGGTAAATGTAGAGATAGTAAATGAATGAGATAAATCGTGGGGATAGAGAGGGGGACAAATAGAGAATCAAGATTAAACAAAAGACAGCGAAAAGAAGAACAGTTGTAAAGAAAAAGCACACCAAGTGCTTATTTCAACCCTCAGAGCAATTCCATACAAGTAGCATTATACAGACTGAGCAGATTGTGTTTATACATTTAAGAATACACAGTCAGACAGACAGACAGGCAGGCAGGCAGGCAGACACACACCCACCCACACACACACACACACACACACACACACACACACACACACACACCAAAGAAAAGAGGCTATGAATTTGAAAGAGAGTGGGTGCTACATGGGAGGGATTGGAGTGTGGAATAGGAAGAGGGAAATGATGTAATCATCTTATAATTTCAAACATCAAGAAATATAGTAAGAATGAACAAGAGATGAAGAAACAGGTTGACCAATAATGAGATATACAAGCCAATCAGAAGTGTTAGAAGGAAAATCAAACTGAGCATGCCCTCAAAAACTACAGTGAAAAGCTGAATATGGGGTTGCTCATTTATAATCCCAGCACTCCAGACGTGGAGACAGGAGGGTTAAAAGTTCAAGAAATGTCACCATCGGCTACACAGCAAGCTTGAAGTAAGCCTGGGCAGACTTGTCTATTAAAAACAAACAAACAAAGACTTTAAGACCTTGTCTATAAAAACAAACAAAGAAACAAAAACCTAAGTCAGAATTCTATTACAAGCCCAATTAAAAGAAAAAATGGAGAATAAATGCAAAGTATGGGAGAGGTTTCTTCAGGAATCCTCTAAGATGGGAGTCCACAAGTAAACAAGGGATTAGGGTGCCAGGGGTAGCTGAGCAGGGATACCTCCATCTCTGTGGTTTAGGCTGGTACCAGCCTGACTGTATAAATGTCAGCTGTGTACCAGAGTTGTGTTCACTTCAAGGACCTGAGACTCCACAGTCACTGGCAGGTGTGAGGTCAGCTCCCAAAGGACCAGGCTACTTTCCCAGTGTACACTCCCTTTCCTGAGCCAAGTCTCCTGCTAAGGGGTGTCAGCATATGGCCTTCTGCCTTCTAGGACTACCACTGTCTCTGAGGTGAGGTCTCTGAGGCTGTGACAGGTTGACCTCAATCTCCCTTTGTGATTGTTCCTTTTTCTCAGTCCTCAGGGTAACTGGGTCCTAAACAACAGATTGGCACTCGATAGTGCTGCCACTACACGCTAGTCCTGTGAGGGACAAAATGCCTTCCCAGAAGCTCCAAGGGATACTGGTTAGAGAGAGATGTGTGTGTACCCTCCAGGCAAAGCTGCTGACTGTCTCCACTGAGCAACCAGGCTTACATTTTTTTTAATGTTTATTTATTACTTCAAGTTACATCTCCATCACAGTGCCTCTTTCCACCCCTCCCGGTACCACTCTCCCACCCATTCCCCCTTCTCCCTCCTATCCTACTCCTCCAGTGTGGGGTGCCCCCACATATCAGCCCCCCTCAGTTCAGCAGTCATATGAGGGCTAAGAGCTTCCTCTTGCACTGGGGGCTTACATGGCAGCTCCACTAGGGCAAAGTGTCCCAATAACAGGTAAGAAAGTCTATATTCCTGTTCTTTTTGGTCTGTTGGTTGTAGGATAGTTAGTTGTCCTGTACTATATGGCTAATACCCAGTTATAAGTAAATAGATGCCATGTGAATCTTTCTGGGTCTGGGTTAGCTCACTCAGGATGAGCTTTTCTAGTTCCATCCATTTGGCTGCAAATTGCATGATTTCCTTGTTTCTGGTAGTTGAGTAGCTTACCTTTACATGGGCCTTTGCCTGAGCATTTCACTTCTCCTCGCTCCTGGAGCCACGTGGTGCTCCGTTCTTTTGCTGAATTGCCCTTTTTTTTTTCTCTGCACGTTTTAGCTGTCCTATTATTCCATTTGGGGTCCCTGACACTGCACAACATTTCCCTTGGAGTAGGGGTGTTGTTTTTTTATCCTGACCCGTGGGTCACTACATTATACTAGGTAAAGTCTGACTACCCACGTATTTCAAAACTGCCCCAGGGTCCTAGAATTGCTCCCATATTCCAGAACTGCCCCTGCATCTCAGAAATGCCCCCATATTCCAGAACTGCCACAGTATTCCAGAACTACCCCCATATTCCAGAATTGCTCCCATATTCCGGAACTGCTTCTGTATTCCAGAACTGCTCCTGCATTCTGTAATTGCCCCCATGTTCCAGAACTGCCCCTGTATTTCAGAACTGCCATATATTTCAGAACTGCCTCTGTATCTCAGAACTGCCCTCGTATTCCACAATTACCCCTGTATTCTAGAATTGCCCTCATATTCCATAACTGCCCCTGTGTTCCATAACTGTTCCCCATATTGCATAACTGCTCCTGTATTCCGGAATACCCCATATTCCAGAGCTGCCTCCATATTCCAGAACTGTACCTACAACCTCTTTCCTCTACTTTCTAGAGTTTATGAGGTCACAAATATTTTTTATCCAAATACATTCATTAACCTGACAACTTGACAAGCATGCTCCATCTGTGAGGAAAAGGACGTGGGAAACCAATGCTGCCAGTGCACTAAATAATTATGATTTAAAAACAGGGAAAATCTTGAATAGTTTATTATCTTTGTGGGCAGTACACCTCCACACATACACGACAAGCACACACAGATGTTCTGTATGTCATACATTGTTATAATTTCTGTGTTTCCCCAGCACAGTGCCCCTTCTCACTGTGGTTAAGCCGCCACTCAGGTTTATTAGTATCTCCTAAAGAACTTTAAACAACACAGATCAACATCTATCACCTACTAGATCACTAAACCTTTATTAAATTCAACCTCAGTAAAATTGTAAGAGAACAGATTATATTAAAACAGAAATGAACAGGCAGGAGTGTTTCCCATCAGTAATCGCAGAATTAGAGGCTGAATGAAGACGAATGCAAGCTCAAAGCCACCTAGCTCACATAGGAAAATCTTGTTTACATATACATATAAGAAGTACAATATGACTAATTTAATATTTTGCCATATCGACAGCACTTCCGCAACCACACTGCATATATAAAGCAAATGAATAGCAATAACATTTAAATTAATATAAGTAAAGGTTAATTTTCAATTAAAGTGTTTTGTTGAAATAGTTATGACAGTCATATATGGATGTCCCTGTATAGTGAAGGAAATTGCTTATTGAAAAATAATGAATATACTTCTCTGGTCCATTAGGTGGCAGCAAAGTTCTTCCATACTATTAAGTTTTCAAAATCGTCTTTCATTTTCATAAATGGAGTAAGCTACACCTCACACAGAATATTGATGCTCAGTTATTCCTTCTCGGGGAAAGGGACTCCATAAACACTGAGGTTAGTCATGTATCAAATTCAAACAATTACTGATTAGTAGAGGAGACTGACTTTTAAATTTGAAAAAGGCAAGTAGAATCATTTTAATTTTTCAATCCAATTTAAAGAACATCAGAGAACCACCATTCTCTCCTTCCTCATCAGTACTTGTCATCTGAGCAACCCTCCTGGTTCCAGAATTTATTCCTGACTGGAAACACAAACTTCTAAATCATAGCATATCATCAAAGTTACCCAAAATGTCTAAAAGTACATAGGTCAAAAGAGAGTATCAACTCCGTTTATCTCCAATTTTGAAAGGGTTCCTAAAATTCACTTGTTCCTATTTCATCAGTATCCTCAGGTGTGGCAGAAAGGATTCCAGATAGGGATAGTGTCTTGCCCCACAGGAGAAATTCTTCAACACTTGCAGTGTGAGCACCAACTCCTCTAATATAAAGACTCATGCTGCAAGGGAAGGTGGGCCACAGGAGTGGGCTTTAGCATTCTGTGTCACTGAGGTGACTCCCAGACCAACATGCCCCAGAATTTTAGATGGCATCTGTCTCCAAAGTTCCCCCTCTTTATACAACCTCAAGAGAACACATGCCATGGATGAAGCTCAGGCACCAAACTCTGTGTTCAAGCCCTTCCTCCTCAGTACCACACACCCACTTTCCCACTCTCCAAATCCTTCTCAACCGTTAAGTAAAGGAAAACACTGATATTTCACATTATAAACATAAGGGTTAATTAACAAAGAGGAACTCAGTGCTTTCCAACCCCAGTACTTCTTTCTGGTTCCACTTACCTGTATAATTCAGCTTTAGACATTCTAAGCTTCATTCTTCTTGATAACCATTGTCATAGCAGAAAACTCTATGCTTACCTCATTCTACCAAACTAGATGAAATGTAATTTTCATGCGATAAAATGCTCCAGTGATATGGTTACAGTATGATAAGCTTTGGCTAATGTATGTGTTAATGCAATCACTGTCGAAATCTAGACACAGAACATTTTTACCCATTACCTTCCAAATGAGCCCCAAATTGAGCAAAATAAAGTCCCTTGCATTCATCTGTAAGGTCATCTTGGAAGGATAGGAGCACAGACACTTCCCTTGAATGTCACACTGGGGTAAACCTCAAAGAGATCTCTCATATAATGAATGGACTTCCATTATTGCCAAATAAATTCCAGCCTTACTCAGGGTTAGCTGCCTTCCTGCATGTGTCATAGTGGGAGGGCGTGAGCATTCTAACAGTTACTGTGTGATTACAAAAATACAGAGGATTATGTTTTCATTTAGCTTTCTGGTTTTCCAAAATTCAAGTAATATATTCATGCTTGTTTTAATATAAAAAAGTCAAATTAAGTACTAAAATATTTTATCATACTATATCTAGTTTTATAGCTAATTGTTCAGTACTTTTTATACTTTCTCTGCTTCCAGTAGACCATTTTCTCTATCCTTCAATATAACATGTTCCCCTATTTTAAACAAGACACATTACTACAGAGTACCCTACACCAGGAAGTTTTTGTTCCATGTTTCAGTTACTGGCCTTTCATCAGCTCTTGATCTGAGACCCTTATTGGCCCTAAAGTCCTGTCTTCCGTTTCAGCCGATGATATGCCCTGACATTCCCATTATTTTTTTTTTATTTTTACAGCTTTGTATTTTTTTAATATCATAAGTATAATGCTACGCACTCACAGTAAGCACAAGGATAAGTCTAAACTAACATAGCAGCTGGCATTAGGGAAAGTCCTGTGAATGCTCCAAGATTTTGCATCAGAATCAGTACTGTGCAAATATCTGCTGCTGCTGCTGCTAAACAATGTGCTGTCCTTGGCTGCCAATAGTGAACACACCAATTGGTGTTTATACCACCAGGTTCTGTGCTAAGTGTTTTTTTTCCCCCCGATCCTATTTATTTATTTATTTAGGGTTTTTTTTAATGATTTTTTTTACTTTATTTTTTACTTCTTCAAGTTACATCTCAATCGCAATACCCTCCCTACTCCCCCTCCAGTCCCAGCCTCCCACCCTCAACCCAGCATCCTCATCCCCCTTTTTTTTTAAGTTTAAGGTATATCTTATTTTCCCCAACAGCTCCCCCTTTCAGTCCAACAAATGGTTCTTTCTCTTATAATAATAAATACAATACAAAACAACACAGGTAATTAGGCCACAGTTATGAGGGTTAAATAGCTTAGCATACATTCCCAATGTCCAGTCCATATGTATTTGGCACCTGACTTTAACATTCTACTATCTAACCATCTCCATGAGTTTAAAGTTCTATATCTAACTCAACATTCATACTAACTTGCAACACAATTTTAAAAGCATCGTCTTAGATCTATAACATTCTCTTGACTCCTAAACAACTTAAAATTTAATTATGAGACTCTAGGTATCTATTCTTCAAACACCTCAGAGACCTGAGAGGGATAAATATATCTGATTTTATAGGAAGTACAGGGCCTGCAGCTTCCCAAACTAAGAAATGACATACCAGTGGCTGCCTGGACAGTTCCAATTTTCTCTCCATACATTACAGCATCGATCTTCAGTCATGTGGTCCCGTTTCTCTGACAGACAATGATTGTAGAGCAGGGGTTATGAAGGACTTGCATACCCTGTCTTGGCAGAGCTAGGCTGTCGACTTATCTGCTTCCAAGTTTTGTCCTTTTTGGACAGCATTCTGTCTACAGTTGGAGCAAAGGACTTTTCCTGCCAAGAGATAGGATTGCGACTAATTCAAATGTCTCCCACTGGAGATTCTTCGATGCTCATCTTCTACCTGGAGTAGAATAGGGGGTGCTGTCAGGAGTTGATATGTCTTGATATAAAAAAATCTAAAGTTAAGAAAACATCTTTGAATGCCATATTCTGCAGATCTCTTGAGGTTTTTGAAGAGGCCCTATCTATCTCTTATATTAGGATAAACAGATGTTCCTTGTCTCTTAGCAGCTTTATTTCTGATTAGCTTAGAAAATAACTATAATAGACTGTCATAGTACCTAACACAATGACCAGCTTGCATGACTATTAGTTTGCATTTCTTAATTATCCTAAACAGTTTATGACAATTAGTAGCAAAAGGCCAAAACTTCACCTTTTATTTTTTTTTACCCCCTAACACTTCCATCCCATTTCTCTGGAGTGGGGTGTCCCTATATAACAGCCCCTCACCTCAGTTCAGAGGTCATATGAGGGCCAAGAGCCTCCTCATTCATTGGGGGTCTACGAGGCAGTACCACCAGTGAAAAGTGTCTCATTGCCCAGGAGAGAAAACTAAAAAAAACAAACAAACAAAAAACCAGACAAACAGATAAAAAAGAATAAAAAATAGAAAAAATAAAAATGAAAATGAAAAAATAAAAAATAAAAAGTCTATGTCTATGCTCCTTTTGGTGTGTTGGTTGTAGTATTGATATCCTCTACTATGTAGCTAAAATCATACTATATGTGAATAGATGCCATGTGCATCCTTCTGAGTCTGGGTTAGCTCACTCAGGATGAGCTTCTCTAGTTCAATCCATTTGGCTGGAAATTGCATGATTTCATTGTTCCTGATAGCTGAGTAATATTCCATTGTGTAGATGTACCACAGTTTTTTAATCCATTCTTCGGTTGAGGGACATCTGGGTTGTTTCCAGTTTCTAGCTATTACAAATAAGGCTGCTATGAACATAGATGAGGAGACTTCCTTATGATTCAGTGAGGAGTCATTTGGGTGTATACCCAGAAGTGGTATGGTTGGGTCCTGAGGCAGAGCTATTCCAAGTTTTCTAAGATATCGCCAGACTGACCTCCATAGTGGTTGCACAAACCTGCACTCCCATCAACAATGGAGGAGGGTTCGCCTTTCTCCACACCCTCACCAGCATGTGCTGTCATTTGAGCTTTTGATCTTAACCATTCTGACAGGTGTGAGATGGAATCTCAGAGTCGTCTTGAGTTGCATTTCTCTGATGATTAAGGATGTTGAGCATTTCTTCAAGTGTCTCTCAGCCATTAGGGATTCCTCCTTTGTGAATTCTCTATTTAGCTCTGTCCCCCATTTTTTGATTGGATTATTTGATTGGATTATTCTTGGTATTTAATTTCTTGAGATCTTTGTAGATTTTGGACATTACCCCTCTGACAGAAGTGGGGTTGATGAAGATTTTTTCCCAGTCTGTAGGCTGCCATTTTGTTCGAATGACAGTGTCTTTTGCCTTACAGAAGCTTTTCAGTTTCATGAGGTCCCATTTATTGATTGTTGATCTCAGGTCCTGAGCTGTTGGTGTTCTGTTCAGGAAGTTGTCACCTGTGCCAATGAGTTCAAGGGTTTTTCCCACTTCTTCTTCCAGTAGATTTAGTGTGACTGGGCCTATGTTAAGGTCTTTGATCCACTTGGACTTAAGTTTTGTACAAGGTGATAAGTACTGGTCTAATTTCATTCTTTTACAAGTGGACATCCAGTTGGACCAGCACCATTTGTTGATGATGCTGTCCTTCTCCCATTGTGCCGTTTTGGCTTCTTTGCCAAAAATAGGGGGCCATAAGTGTGCGGGTCTATTTCTGGATCTTCAATTCGATTCCATTGATCTACTGGTCTGTTTCTATACCAATACTATGCTGTTTTTACTATTATTGTTCTGTAGTACAGCTTGAAATCTGGGATGGTGATACCTCCAGATTTTTTATTTTTTTTTATTGTAAGGGATTGATTTAGCTATTCTTGTTTTTTTGTTGTTCCATATGAAATTGAGAATAGCTCTTTCTAAGTCTATAAAAATTGTGTTGGTATTTTGATGGGAATTGCATTGACTCTATATATTGCTTTTGGTAGGATGGCCATTTTTATTATGTAGATCCTACCTATCCATGAGCATGGGAGATCTTTCCATCTTCTAAAGGCCTCTTCCATTTCTTTCTTCAAGGGCTTGAAGTTCTTGTTGTATAGGTCCTTTACTTGCTTGGTTAGAGTTATCCCCAGGTATTTTATGTTTGTGGCTATTGTGAAGTGATTGGTTTCCCTTATTTCTTTCTCAGCCCATTTGTTTGTTGCATAAAGAAGGGCTTCTGATTTTTTGAATTAATTTTGTATCCAGCCACTTTGCTGAAGGTGTTTATCAGCTGTAAGAGTTCTCTGGTGCAATTTTTGGGGTCGCTTATGTATATTATCATATCATCTGCAAATAGGGATAATTTGACTTCTTTGTTTCCAATATTTATCCCCTTGATTTCCTTTAGTTGTCTTATTGCTCTAGCAAGATCTTCAAGTACTGTATTGAAGAGATATAGTGTAAGTGAACATTCTTGTCTTGTACCTGAGTTTAGAGGAAATGCTTCTAGTTTCTCTCCATTTAATTTGATGTTTGCCACTGGTCTGCCTTATATTGCCTTTATTATTTCTAGGTACAGTCCTTGTATGCCTGTTCCCTCCAGAACTTTTAGCATGAAGGGGTGTTGGATTTTGTCAAATGATTTTTCTGCATCTAGTGAGATTATCAGGTGGTTTTTTTCTTTCATCTTGTTTATATGGTGAATGATGCTGATAGACTTTCGTATGTTGAACCATCCCTGCATTCCTAGGATGAAGCCTACTTGATACTTTTCATGTGTTTTGAATTTGGTTTGCTAGTATTTTATTAAGTATTTTTGCATCTATGTTCATGAAGGAGATTGTTCTGAAGTTCTCTTTCTTTGTTGTGTCTTTGTATGGTTTAGGAATCAGGGTGACTGTGGCCTCATAGAACGAGTTTGGCAATGTTCTTTCTGATTCTATTTGGTGAAAGAGTTTGATGAGTATTGATGTTAGCTCCTCTTTGAAGGTCCAGTAGAATTCTGTGCTAAAGCCATCTGGCCCTGGGCTTTTTTTGGTTGGGAGATTTTTAATGACTGTTTTTATTTCCTTAGGGGTTATAGGGCTGTTTAATCTGTTTATCTGATCTTGATTTAGCTTCGGTAGGTGGAATCTATCAAGAAAATTGTGCATTTCATTTAAGTTTTCAAATTTGGTGGAGTATAGATTTTTAAAGTAGGATCCAAATATTCTCTGGATTTCCTGATGTCTGTTGTTATTTCTCCCTTTCCATTTCTGATTTTGTTGATTTGGGTTTTTTCCTTCTGCCTCTCAGTTAATTTGGCTAAGGGTCTGTCTATTTTGTTGATTTTCTCAAAGAATCAACTCTTGGTTTCATTGATTCTTTGTATAGTTCTTTTTGTTTCTAAGTTGTTGATTTCAGCCCTAAGTTTGATGATCTCCTGCCTTCTGCTTCTCTTGGGAGTGTTTGCTTCTTTTTTTTTTTTTTTTTTTTTTTTGCAATTCACACAGTTTAGCTGTTAATTCGCTAATATGAGCTGTAACAATTTTCTTTTTGAAGGCACTTAGTGCTATGGAACTGTCCTCGTAGCACAGTTTAAATTGTGTCCCATGGGTTTGGGTATGTTGTGTCTTCATTTTCGTTGGATTTTAAGAAGTCTTTGATTTCCTTCTTTATTTCTTCCCTGAACCAATGGTCCTCTAATAAAGAGTTGTTCAATTTCCATGTGTGTGTAGACTTTCAGTTGATTCTTTTGGCATTGAAGTCCAGCTTTATTCCATGGTGGGGTTATTTCAGTTTTCTTGTATCTGTTGAGGCGATCTTTGTGTCCAACTATATGGTTGATTTTGGAGAAGGTTCCGTGAGGTGATGAGAAGAAGGTGTGTTCTTTTGTGTTCAGGTGAAACATTCTGTAGATATCTGTTAGGTCCATTTGGTTCATGATCTCTGTTAGACTCATTATTTCTCTGTTTGGCTTCTGTCTTGATGATCTGTCAATAGTTGTGAGTTGGGTGTTGAAGTCTCCCACTACTAAAGTGTTTGGATTGATGTGCTATTTAAGTTTTAGAAGCATTTCTTTTATAAATGTAGGTGCCTTTGTATTTGGGGCATAGATGTTCAATATTGAGATGTCTTATTGGTGGATATTTCCTTTAACGTGTACGTAATGCCCTTCTCTGTCTTTTTTTTTATTAACTTCAATTGGAAGTCTATTTTGTTTGATATTAGGGTGGCTACTCCAGCTTGTTTCCTGGGTCCATTTGCTTGGAAAACCTTTTCACAGCCCTTTACCCTAAGATAGTGTCTATTTTCAATAGTAAGATGTGTTTCTTGTATGCAGCAAAAAGATGGGTCTTATTTACGGATCCAGTCCGTAAGTCTGTGTCTTTTTATTGGCGAGTTGAGTCCATTGATGTTGATGGATATTAGTACCAGGAGTTGTTATTTCCCACTATTTTGGTATAGCTGGTCGTCTTGTGTTTCTTTTTGTTTAGTTGCTGTGGAGATTTCTATTTCCTCTGTTTTCTTGGGTGTAGTTGTCTTCTCTGTGTTGGAATTTTCCTTCTAGGATCTTCTGTAGGGCTGGGTTTGTGGGGAGATATTGTTTGAATTTCATTTTTTCATGAAATATCTTGTTTTCTCCATCTATGTTGATAGAGAGTTTTTCTGGGTATAGTAGTCTGGCTGGGCACCTATGTTCTCTCGGGGCTTGTAGGACATCTGTCCAGGCCCTTCTAGCTTTTTAAAGTTTCTGAGGAGAAGTCAGGTGTGATTCTGATGGGTCTGCCATTGTATGTGACTTGGCCTTTTTCTCTTACAGCTTTTAATATTCTTTCTTTATTCTCTACATTTGGAGTTTCTATTATTATGTGGCGAGAGGAGTTCCTTTTCTGATCTAATCTGTTTGGTGTTCTGTAAGCCTCTTGGATTTTTACTGACATCTCTTTCTTTCGGTTTGGGAAGTTTTCTTCTATGATTTTGTTGAAGATATTTCCTGGATCATGGAGTCAGGAGTCTTCTCTTTCCTCTGTGCCTATAATTCTTAGGTTCCTTATTTTCATTGTGTCCTTGATTTCTTGGATATTATGGGTGAGAGATTTTTTAGCTTTCTCATTTTCTTTGGATGTTGTATTGATTTCTTCCATCGAATCTTCCATGCCTGAGATCCTGTCTTCCATCTCTTGAATCCTATTTTTGGTACTCAAATTCATAGTTCCTGTTCTCTTCCCTTGATTCTCCATTTCCATTTTTATCTCTGACTGTGTTTTCTTTATTGTTTCCATTTCCATTTTCATGTCTTGAATTATTTTATTTGTTTTGTACATTTCCTGCTCCAATTTGCTTGTCTTTGCCTGGAAGTCTTCCATTGCCCTCTCTTTTTCTTGTTCAAGTTGACTCACCTTGTTCTGAAGTTCTCTAATGGTGTTTTCCATTGCTTTTGTATGTGCAATTGTGGCTTCTTTGAATTCCTTCATAGATTTAAGTTCTTCGTGAAGGGACTCTATTACTTTCCATAATGTAGAACTGTCATCGTTTTCATGTGTTTCAGCTGTGGTGAGGTGGTCCAGGCTGGATGGAATAGCATTGCTTTCTTTTGTTGGAGTCATTTTGCTGTGATTTTTTTTTTTTTTTTTTTTGGTCTGGGTCTCTGGCCATTTGGAAATTTTAAGCTGTCTTCTGGACTTGGGTCCAAAGGGGGCGCTTTGGTGTAGGAGTCGAATTGCCTTACTCCACCCCTGTAAGGTGAGTCATTCAGCCCTGCCTCCTAGGTGGAGACCTAACTAATCCAGGGGTGGAGCTGTATACAGGTAAGCTCAGGTTCCCCACCGAAAGGGCCAGTACTAGTAAAAAAGTCCGATAGATAACAATGGCAAATACCTCACAGTTTTCCCAGGGTTGGCTCCTGTGGTGGGTAAATCTGCCTTCACCCCCAATAGCCTTGCCACTCCCACACCCGGGTTTGGAAACTAGCAAATGACGTCACGGTCAATTAAGTTCCTATATACTGCAGTGGGTCACAATCTGCAGCCTGAAGGCACTCTGCAGCCGAGCTGCCTGCACTTCCAAGGGTCACAACCCTTTGCCAGATAGCCGGATCATCTGTGCGAGACCTGGAGGTGTCCAGTAGGCTGGAGAGTATCTCTGTGTGGGGTCTGAATCTGCCAGCTGGGTATTAGATTGGAACTTACCTGGCATGTCTCTCCTGGTGGAATTCCCATTGTTTTTTGCTGTTCAGAATCAGTGCATACGCACCAGTACTTAGTTGATTTTCCCCATTCCTGTACTGTCCATGATCCCCTTGCCTAGGGAATGGTGCCATCCACAGTACATGAATCTTCCAAACTAAATGAACACAATAAAGAGAATCCCTTAACAGACATTACCAGAGGCTCCTCCACAGTTGACAATTTATACTAACCACCACAAGGACAGTGGATAAAATTCTCTAGTGAAGAAAAACCATCAATTTGCACCTTTACCCTTTAGACATGACAGCTATATCTTTGATTGTGTTATAGTATATCAGATATCTGGAGCTTTCGTTATTAGGACAGCTGACTGAATTGTCCCAGATATCCTGGATCCAAAGCCATAGACTACTGAAGAACATGGACTCCAGAGGCCTTGTGTCCAAGTTTCCAAATACTCTTCATGGTGGCTTCCTTTTTTCTTCATCTCTGAAGGTCCTCACAGAAATAATTGACCTTGATGGCTCCACCAACAAAAGCTATGATGAGCATGTGGCTCCTGTAGCTCCTATTGCAGGCTCAGTGCAGCCTGGGAAACCAGCTAAAGGCACTCTAGATGCGTGTGCAGCACAGCACTGGGTAAGGTGCACACATCGTGAGTGGCATGGGTCAGAACGGAGAAGCTGTTCAGTAAAGAAGTCCCAGCCAGGACAGTGGAAAGTGACAATAGGACCTTGCTCAGGCACAGCAGAGGGGTGATGGACCCTTCCTCCAGTAAGCCACTGGTCCTGGGGGCTGTAGCTTATTTGGGGTATTTCATATGCTTAATAGAAACCTGGACCCAGAGGCGCTTCCACTGCCACAAGGGAGAAAAAGAGAAGCTCAAAGTTTTATTATGAAGAGAGATGTGAAGTTTGTGAGGGACAATTTGGTGTGAGGATCCTGTGCTACCATCTGAGGACATGGTGAAGTCCCCCTATGCTGCCACTGAGGACCATGTCTGTTTCCATGCAGCATCAGGGGTCTGTGTTGAGGTCTGTGACTCACATTACCACCAAAAGTCAAGTAGATGTCCCTGTTCTGGGCAGCTGCCTGGTACCATACTCATGTCCAAGGGCTGTGTAGAGTTGGCCCCACCCCTCACTGGCTGCAGCACTAGGTTGAGCTGGCCTGGCTCCTCACCTACCATGAGGTGGCATGGGCATGGGAACAATGCCTTCCTCCTACCTTGCACCCTTGCCTGCAGCAAACAGGAGAGCTGGCCCACCCCTTGCTGGGTGCACCACTCCAGGGCATAGGCTGGGCACCTCATGTGGGCAGGACAGTAGAACTGGTCTTGGTGGCTAGGGCACTGTAAGCTGCCCCTAAGGGCATGTTACAGAAAAGCTGGCCCCACCCCTTGCCAGTTACAGCAGTTGGGTGAGCTAGCTGGGACAGTGCTGGAGAGCTGACCCCGGTGTTGTGGGTGCAGGAGAGCTGGGGGAGTTGACCACGTCAGCAACCACCCAAGCTCAGATCCAGGGCTTTGAGGTAGCCCACCCCAACATCTATTCCATCTATGAACTACTGGAATCCAAAGTTTTACGATCTCCATGACACAGGGAAACAACAGGATATCTGTCTGAGAGGAGTCCAGGTGAGGATTCAGTATTGATAGTGTAGCAGAAGCCAGAGGCCTCAAACCAGACCCAAATGACTCATTGAAATAAACATTTGCAAGTCAGGATATTTGTACCAGGGTAGGGACAAATCATGACACATTGAAGCTTCCATAGTGAGATGGGTTTTGTTTGTTTGTTTGTTTGTTTGTTTGTTGTTTTTCTTTTGATGGGGATGTTACAAAGGTAGATGACAGATATGAAGGGATGGGAAGATGAGTGGGACTGGAGTACATGGTGTGAAATTCACAAAGAATCAATAAAAAGTAAGAAAAAAATAGAAACCTGTATTCTATTTTAAAAAGAGAAAAAAAGAAAGAAAGAAAAGAACAGAACAACTGACCATGGAAGCCCACTATAGAAACATACTCTCTTTCTCCTACAAGTAGTCCTACATTATGCAAAACATTCCTTAAAGGACAGAATGGTAAACACAAAAGTCCTCAACCAAAATATTTCTTGTATGTTCATATTTACTTATGTTTTGAAATACACATTCCTATTCTCATTTAAAGATGAGGAATCAAAAACTAAAAGGAACTGTAACTTTAGATCTCATACCAGCAAGTGTAAAATCTAAAACTAAAAACCTGAACATTGGATTTTTAAGTTGTTGGTCAACCTATCCTTCTGATACCACTCACTTAGGACAAAAATGCGTGGCAAGCCAAGGGGATCTCAGTAGAGATCAGTCCTAGGGATACAAAAGCATAACCTTCCCTCAAGCATTTCCCTCACTGTCTGCTGGTGTTTATTCATCCTTTGACTGAGGTCAGGAGGAATTTGAAATAAAAGGACTAACAATTTCTGCCCTTATCTGTTAATACTGGATATTAAAATTATGTAAGTAACTTTCTCACGATATTTATGCCACATTCTTCCCTTATCCCCAAGCTCCAATCCCAGATTAGGGAGGCTGAAATACTACTGGCTTGTGTGTATGTGTTAAGAAAGTTCCACACAGGATTCTGAAGATCAGCTGCCTCATAAATATGTTGATATACAACTATGTCAGCTAACAAATGAGGTCCTGGAAACACAACAGTAAATCAATTACAATCACAGCTTTCCTGGAATTTGCAACTTATTGCAACATAAGAATTTATGCTACTTTGTTCATAGAATGATCAAACATTGAAACATAGGAGATGATAGAGAAGAAAAAGATGAATTAGTCCCATCTTAGATATTAAGAAAGTTAACAGTCATTAACACTATAAAGAACTAAACTAGGAGGCTGAAAAGATTCATTGGCTAAAAGCCCTTGATGCTCTTGCAAAGGACCCAAGTTTGCTTCCCATCACTCACATGGAGTTTTATAGCCATTGTAACTCCTGTCCCAGGGGAGCTGTGTCTCTCTTCTGGCCTCAACAAGCACTATGTTACATGGTTCATGGGGATAAATATACCTGTACACATAAAATTACAGATGTCCTTTTAGAAGAAGCAAATTAAATATTAAACTTGAGAAATAGAGATGTTGACTTTAACATAAAATGATATTCTAGTTAAATCTATTGTATATAAGCCCCAAATGAAAAGACTTACTAGGATAAATGTCAGATCATCTAAAAATATAAACACAGGGAAGAAGGAACCACTGAACTTAAAACAAAGAGCAGACTAAGAAGAATCATTGACATAAAATTAAATAAAAAAACACTGAGATTCTCAGAGGATAGATACCTTGTAAGAGACAGGATTTACTTTTTTAAAAATTTATTTCTTTTCAGTTTTCTTTAAGGGTATGGCCCCCAGTATATGAGCTATGCCCCAGCTGATGGTCTCATACCCGTGAGTTTTTGGACAATACAAATTGAACTTAGTAGGTTATTTTTAAAGGATGGAGGTTAGAAAGACAGCTCCACAACTAAGAGTATGTGTTCTTGCAGATGCCTAAGGTTTAGTTCCCAACACAATAATCTGTAATTCCAGTTCCAAAGGATCCAACATCCCCTTTTGACTGATTCCTGAAACTAGAATTGTGGGTGATTGTGAGCCACAACATTTGGGTTATGGGAACCAAACCTGGTTCATCTGCAAGAGCAGTGAGTGTTTTTAATGACTGATTCATCTTCCCAGCCTTATACTTCCCTTATTTAAGGGGCAATGTTATGGGATTAAGACCCACCTTAAAGGCCTGCTTTAGACTTAATTACTACTTTTAAAGAGTCTGCATTCAAATACAGTCCATTCCAGATCATTGGAAGTCAGATCTTAGGGATGTGAATAAGGGGAGAGACAACCTCAGCCACAAGGCAGGAGATTCTTAGTACTGAATAGTATTGCCTTCCAGGAATCTGTGTCTTGAACCTTTCCTCTCAGTCTGCACTAGATCTCCTTCATCCGAGCCCTTCAAATAGGTTATAGATTCCTCTGTTATGTCACAACCTCTGTCTCTTGACTTTGTCTCTTTCTATCATCCCAGCCCCTTCCCTTTTTCCTTCTTTCCACCCAGCACAAGACCCTTTTTTGTGTAAGACTCTTGATTGTATTAAAGTGTAGCTTGGCTATATTATGATAATATGTTTGTGCAGTAGGAAAGTCAGGATTATCGAGTTTGGACACTATGTTTTCCTTTGAGCATTCTGAGTTCAAACGCAAGCAATTGCATGAGACTCACTAGAGAAAACCATGGTGAAAAGTTAGTTTGGTGAATGTATATGGAAATTTAGAAAGTATGTAAAATAAGAGTGCTTGTTGTGAAGATGAGAAAAAAACCTTTAAGGAAATGTGACTGGAGAATTTGAGGTCCCCTCAAGCTAGAGGAAAACTTTATTAGCTGTAATCTTAGCAGTTGCCAGAAGGAGGGAGATGAAGAAAACAAAGGAAAAAATTCCTGGATGTGAATTAGGCATAGATGTTTGGCAATCAGCCAGATGACCAAAAGGATGTAATTTCAGATAAAAAACAAAAAGGGCCCACAGTACTAAGGAAACATGCCTAGATTGTAACATCCAAAAGAAAGAACAGAAAAAAATGTTATGTTTTTTTGAGTCAGGACTCAGAAAAGTGAGCAGACAGGGGTCTCAGGGCAATTCTGTAGAGACTGACAGAGGGATGGAATTCTGGGAAAGTAAGCTCATTATCTTATTAAGAGAATCATTACTCTCCCATCTCTTCAACCTGGCTATACAATAATCAGCTTTCATGAGGGGTAGTCCTTTGGCCAAGGGATTAACAAGTCTAGCTGGATAAACTTTTATGATTTAAGTCATTTGGAATGTTAGGTCTCCACAAAGGCCAGTGGTAAATTCCTTTTGTGACCAAGAGAAAATAGCATTATGGGACAACAAAGCTCTGATCAAGTATACTAAAACATCCTCCCTTTGAATGGGTAGCTGTAACATCATTGGAGATAGGATTAAAAAATGGAGAGTAAGCATTATCCATTTCCATCCCAGAGATCCACTTCCAAGCTGCTCACCAGGAGGGATTAGTGACTGGTCTGGAGTTTCAGTTCACCCTCATATTCTGCCATCACACAGGAGTGCTCATTTTGGAGGCCAAAAGAAACCAGGCCTCCCTTCTGTAACTCCTGGCCTGACAACTAAGATAGTCTTGAAACCCCTGAGCTCAGGATCCCTATACTAGCTGCCCTTACAGTTTCTTTCTCCTGTCCTAAGAAAGACAATGTTTGTCTACTGAACTGAGAGGGGCTGATATGTAGGGACACTCCACATCGAAGGAGTGGGTTGGGTGGGAGAGGGAGGAAAGGGTGATAGGGTGGAACTGAGAGGGATGGAAAGAGGGTACTACGATGGAGATGTAACTTGTAGTAACAAATAAACATTTAAAAAAAAAGAAAGGGGGGATCCAAGATGGCGGTGACCCACACGGATGCATTTTGAACGTGGGGAAAAGAGCCATAAAAAGCACAGAGTTATTGGACACTGTGCAAAAACCGGAGGGTCTAGCCCCTCCAGGAACACACACAGCTCTCAAGGAACTGTTAAAAGTCCGAGGGCAAGGCTCTCCCCTCATCTCTCTCAGACACAAAAGCCACTAAATCCGGGACTCGGGAACTCCCATTCAGAGAGGTGCTGGTAAGATCGACTCTAATATACAGCAGGCAGAATAAGATTCCACAAGGGAATCACTCACCAGCCTACTAGGCTCCCCACACCTCAGGCGGACCTTATAGCTATTTAGGAAACTTTGCGGGCTAGTTGAAGTCTTAGCAAGCCAGAAACAGGGCACACAGCAGGAGGTCCACAGCCATGCGAGCTGTGGAGGATCCAAGCAGAAGCACCGAGCCCGCGGCAGCGGAGGAGCCAGGGCAGAAAGCCAGCACAGGGGGGTGGGGCAGAGGCGCCCCGCCTGCGGGCGAAGGAGCCGAGCAGGAAGCCGGGACTGTGAAGTGGCAGGGATTGGAGCGCACAGAGGTACACAGACGCAGAGCTAGCAGCAGAGACACACAGAAGCCGAGGGCTCCAAAACGTGGAAGCCAGAAGCCAGGGGACCATAGCTGTATTCTGGAAAACCCAGACATATTAGGCATGGAGCCGGACCCTCTCAGTCTCTGTGACAACAACCAGAGTCCACAGAATCCGTGCCTGGGCAAACAGGTCCATATCATCAGAACCATTACAGGCTGATCACTCAGTGTGCAACATAGAGAAGTCTGACGTGGGAGCAGTGAAACAATCCTGGGCCATTTCTCATTATCTGGGAATAGGCTGCACCAGCTCACAGTGCTTCAGGCTATTAGAGACAGTGACCCTGAGATCCCACTGTAAGCAACAACAGAGAGCCAAGCAATTTGACTGCTACACCAAAGCATCCCCTGTGGATCCAAGCCCAGAAGACAATGAGAGCAGACAGCTAAACACATCCATATGGACAAAGATCCAAGAAAAAACAGAAATCAAGGAAATATGACTCCAAAAATGCAGAACTATACTAGCTCATCCAATTCGGATGACCTCACAACAGCAGAAACACATGAAAACGATGAAAATTCTGCATTATGGGAAGGGATAGAGTCCCTTCAAGAAGAACTTCAATCTATGAAGGAATTCAAAGAAGCCACAATTTCACAAGTCAAAACAACGAATAACACCATTAAAGAGCTCCAAGCCAAGGTGAAACAGCTTGAACAGGAAAAGGACAAAGCAATGAAAGATTTCGAGACAAAAACAAGCAAACTGGAAAAGGAAATGTATAAAATGAACAATATCATTCAAGACATGAAAATAGAAATAGAAGCAATAAAGAAAACACAGTCATAAAAGAGGAAGTGGAGAATCAAGGGAAGAGAACAGGAACTATGGATGTGAGTATCAAAAATAGGATGCAAGAGATGGAAGACAGGATCTCAGGCATGGAAGATTCGATGGAAGAAATCAGTACAACATCCAAAGAAAATGAGAAGGCTAAAAAATCTCTCACCCACAACATCCAAGAAATCAAGGATTCAATGAAAAGACAGAACCTAAGAATTATAGGCATAGAGGAAAGAGAAGACTCCCGACTCCAAGGTCCAGGAAATATCTTGAACAAAATCATAGAAGAAAACTTTCCAAACCTGAAAAAAGAGATGCCAATAAAAATCCAAGAGGCTTACAGAACACCAAACAGAGTAGATCAGAAAAAAAAAACTCCTCTTGCCACATAATAATTGAAACACGAAATGTACAGAACAAAGAGAGAATATTAAAAGCTGTAAGAGAAAAAGGTCAAGTCACATACAATGGAAGACCCATCAGAATTACACCTGACTTCTCCTTAGAAACTTTAAAAGCTAGAAGGGCCTGGACAGATATCCTACAAGTCCTGAGAGAACATAGGTGCCCAGCCAGACTACTATACCCAGCAAAACTCTCTATCAACATAGATGGAGAAAACAAGATATCCCATGACAAAATCAAATTTAAACAATATCTACCCACAAACTCAGCCCTACATAAAATCCTAGAAGGAAAATTCCAACACAGAGAAGAAAACTACACACAAGAAAACAAAGACAATAGAAAACCCCACAGCAACTAAACCAAAAGAGGCACAGGACGATCACCATTACCAAGCTAATGGGAAATAACAACCCCAGGTCACTAATACTATCCATCAACATCAATGGACTCAACTCCCCAATAAAAAGACACAGGTTTACAGATTGGATCCACAAGCAAGAGCCGTCTTTTTGCTGCATACAAGAAACACATCGCACTATCAAATATAGACACTACCTCAGAGTAAAGGGCTGGGAAAACATTTTCCAAGCAAATGGACCCAGGAAGCAAGCTGGAGTAGCCATCCTAATATCAAGCAAAACAGACTTCCCACTAAAGTTAATGAAAAAAGACAGAGAAGGGCATGATATACTCATTAAAGGGAATATGCATCAAGAGGACATCTCAATATTGAACATCTATGCCCCAAATACAAAGGCACCTACATTTGTAAAAGAAACGCTTCTAAAACTTAAATCGCATGTCGATGGCAACACATTAGCAGTGGGAGACTTCAACACCCCACTCACAACAACAGAGAGATCATCAAGACTGAGGCCAAACAAAGAAATATTGAGTCTAACAGAGATCATGAACCAAATGGACCTAACAGATATCTACAGAACATTTCACCCAAACACAAAGGAATACACCTTCTTCTCAGCACCACAGGGAACCTTCTCTAAAATCGGCCACATAGTCAGACACAAAGATAGTCTCAACAGATACAAGAAAATTGAAATAACACCTTGAATCTTATCAGACCACCATGGAATAAAGCTGGTCTTCAACAGCAAAAGAATCAACAGAAAGCCTACACACATGGAAATTGAACAGCTCCTTACTGGATGAATACTGGGTCAGTTAAGAAATAAAGAAGGAAATCAAAGACTTCTTAAAATCCAACGACAATGAAGGCACAACATACCCAAACCTATGGTATACAATGAAAGCTGTGCTACAAGGAAAGTTCATAGCACTAAGTGCCTGCAAAAAGAAAATTGTGACAGCTCATATTAGCAAATTAACAGCTAAGCTGGGTGAATTGGACAAAAAAGAAGCAAACACTCCCAAGAGGAGCAGAAGGCAGGAAATCATCAAACTTAGGGCTGAAATCAACAACTTAGAAACAAAAAGAACTATACAAAGAATCAATGAAACCAAGAGTTGGTTCTTTGAGAAAATCAACAAAATAGACAGACCCCCTAGCCAAATTAACTAAAAGGCAAAGAGAAAGAACCCAAATCAACAAAATCAGAAATGAAAAGGGAGAAATAACAACAGACATTGAGGAGATCCAGAAAATATTTGGGTCCTACTTTAAAAATCTATATTCCACCAAATTTGAAAACCTAAGTGAAATGGACAATTTCCTTGATAGATTCCACCTACCGAAGCTAAATCAAGAACAGATAAACAGATTAAACAGCCCTATAACCCCTAAGGAAATAAAAAGTCATTAAAAATATCCCAACCAAAAAAAGCCCAGGGCCAGGTGCCTTTAGCACAGAATTCTACTGGACCTTAAAAGAGGAGCTAACACCAATACTCTTCAAACTCTTAAACCACATAGAATCAGAAAGAACACTGTCAAACTCATTCTATGAGGCCACAGTCACTCTGATTCCGAAGCCACACAAAGACCCAACAAGAAAGAGAACTTCAGACCAATCTCCCTCATGAACATAGATGCAAAAATACTTAATAAAATACTAGCAAACCGAATTCAAGAACACATCAAAAGTATCATACATCATGATCAAGGAGGCTTCATCCCAGGAATGCTTTCAACATACAAAAGTCTATCAACGTAATTCACCATATAAACAAGATGAAAGCGAGTCCAGGACAGCCAGAGATATTCAGAGAAACCCTGTCTCGAAAAACCAAAAAAAAAAAAAAAAAAAAAGATTGTATTGGGCTACATAGGCACTGATCTTTGTATATTGATACAAAATTAAGAGTATTTGGGCCACATTGTTATTGATCTTTGTATATTGATACAAAATTAAAGGTAACACTTCTTAAAGGTATTGTACCAAGAGATACTTAAAAATGAAATGTGAAGCTCTGGCCTCTTGATACCAACCGTCTTAAACCGTTTAGGATAGTTAAGAAATACAAACTCCTAGTCATGCAAGCGTGTCACTTTGTTAGCTACTATGACAGTCTATCACAGATATTCTCTAAGCTACTCAGAAATCAAGTTGTTAAGAGACAAGCAACATTTGCTTATCTAAATACAAGAGATAGATAGGGCATCTTCAAAAACCCCAAGAGATCTGCAGAATATGGCAGTCAAAGATGTTGTCTTAAATTAAGATTTTTTTTTGATATCGAGACATATCAGCTCCTGACAGCACCCCCTATTCTACTCCAAGTAGAAGGTAAGCATCAAAGAATCTCCAGTGTGAGACGGTTGAATTAGTGGCAAGCCTATCTCTTGGCATGAAAAAACCCCTTGCTTCAACTGCAGACATACTGCTGTCCAAAAAGGACAAAACTTGGTAGCAGGGAAGTCGACAGCCTAGCTCTGCCAAGACAGGGTAGGTAAGTCCTTCATAATCCCTGCTCTACAATCAATGTCTGTCAGAGAAACAGGACCAAAAGGCTGAAGATTGATGCTGTAACATATGGAGAAAGAACAGGAACTGTCCAGGCAGCCACTGATATGTCATTTCTTAGTTTTGGATGATGCAGGCCCTGCACTTCCTACATAATCAGATATATTTATCCCTCTCAGGTCTCTGAGGTGGTTGAAGAATAGATAGTTAGAGTCTCATAGTTAAATTTTGAGTTGTTTAGGAATCAAGAGGGTGTTCTGGATCTAAGAAGATGTTTTTAAAATAGATGATGCAAGTTAGTATGAAAGCTGAGTCATATATAGAACTTTAAACTCATGGAGATGGTTAGATGGTAGAACGTTAAAGTCAGGGGCCAAATATGTATGAACTGGACATTGGGAATGTATGCTGGGCCATTTAACTCTCATAAATGTGGCGTAATTATTTCTGTTGTTTTGTATAATATTTACTGTTATAAGAAAAAGAACCATTTGTTGGACTGAAAGGGGGAGCTGTTGGGGGGAAGAGGGTGGAAGGGTGGGACAGGAGGGGGGAGTAGGGAAGGGATTATGACTGAGATGTAACTTGAAGAAATAAAAATTTTTTAAAAAGGAAGACAATGTTACCAAAGACATAAAAGAAGGGGGTAGAGGGAATAGTCTAGGATAGAAATGGGGGGAGCAGAGGAAGGAAAGGGTCCTTTTGCATCAATGCCTCTTTTTCAGAAGCTTCACATCACCACCAGGGGTCTCAACCATTATTCATGAAGCAACACCTTTTTTCAACTAGGACATCAGTTGTGTGCAGAAACTAAATGCTTCCTGACAGCATTAGTTGATTGAGTGTCTGAGAATAAGTTGATACTTCAAGTGACTCGTGTTTCAAGTAACTCATTTGGTGTCCTTTACTGACATCCAGGTCCTTTCTTGCATTGGAAATCCTAGCATGCAAATAAATGTTTCTTTTTTAATTTAAGAATTATCCAATTTGTTGGGTGTTTTCCAGAAGTTTTGGAAATAAAACCCAGGGTCTTTTGCATGTTAACCGAGCCCTCTAACCCTGATCTTCATCTCCCATCCATAACATAGCAGTGAAAGGCAAAGCTTTTCTCAGGAATTTTGAGTGGTTGTGTGTTTAGGGGGTATTACTACTCAGTTTTAAAACTCTACTGTGATTGACAGAATAATGCCCACCAAGGTACTCAGGTCCTAGCCTCCAGCCACTGTGAATATGTATTCTACCTGAAAAACAGAGAACTGTTAAATACATTAAGGTTAATGGCTTGAAATGGGTAAGCACATTATCCTCAACAATCCATGTCCAATATCATTACTTTTCCTAGAAAAGCAGAAAAATTCTTCCCAGATGTAATTAGAGAAAGCAATTTTGGTAGAAGTTGAGTTAGATTTTTAAGTTGCCGACTTTGACTATGGACTGAGGCATATGAGCCAAAGAATTCAAACATCTATAGAAGCCTATAAAGCAAGGAAATCTACTCTCACCTGCATCCTCCAGAAAGGAATGCAACCTACTGGCACATGGATTCTTAGCCCAGGAAAGCCCTTAGGACTTCTAACGTACAGAACTATAACACAATACACTTGTACTTATTTAAGCCATCAGTCCTAGAGTGATTCATTCTACCAACAGCAAAACTTAGGTTCCTGCTTAGGTGAATTATTTATCACAGAATGTTTGAGCTCGTGTCTGTGTATGTGTGAACATGTGTTATTACACTCATATTCCAAACCAAGTGTTCTTATAATAGTGCTTAAATTTTGAAGAGAATGGGTCTCTTCTGTTGCAATTTAAGCAATATTATAAGACATTATTAACTAAGTTACATTATGGCATTATTTTTTTCTAATTTTGACATCATAGAATGTGACTTCTCTGGATTTTTAGTACTCTGTGCTGTCTCTATTAAGCTAAGGTTTAAAAAGAAAGAAAGGAATCAGAGAAAACATTTTTCTTCGGAAAATATTATCATTCTCAACAAACATCACCTGTTCATAGAATGCTCAGCAGAGTAGAGATGGTTTTAGAAGCATCATCAGCATTATTTTCCTTATTTCCACCCCTAATTTGTTCCAGGCAACAGGGGGTAGGCAAATGATGTTCAAAATTCATTACATAAAATTACATGCTTGGTTCACTCACCAAAACTTTCACCATTATTCTACTAAAACTATGTAAGTTTATTGCATTGTAGAAATGAAGTACTTGCTTAGTAATATCCAAGCTCTATCTTATTGGCATTCTGTCTCCTAAACTATGGCCATCTTGTTTGTGAATATTCTTTCTGATTTCTCTCTTTTTTTATTACTAAGGTAGTGTAATGCTTATATCAATCAATGATAGGCTTAAGACTAAAAAATGGATATTGATTTTTTTTAACCTTCAAAAACAATAAAATTTTGGCAAAATTATCACAACCAAATTTTTAGAGCTAAAAATTACCCAAACACTTGCAGCATTCTATGAAAAAAATATCATTTAAAAGCCATTGGATTTTAGTGTGAATGATACACTTTGAGGTATTTTAACAGTTAACCTTAAAAATCAAAAACACATAATTACAAGGAAAATACGCAGCCTGGAAGCCATTGGAGGAAGAAATAAGATTAGACACTCACCCAAACTCTTCCATTTCATGAGAACTGTAACAATTTGAGCTACCAGGGGGATTCCTGAAAGATACACTCACAAGACTGTGTATTTGATGTGGCTTGGAGCCAGTGTGAAGGGTGGCATTTCTACTTCTCTTGGTATATTTGCTGATAATAACCAGAGGTAGGAAAAAAAACTAAACAGAGGTATGGTTGACCATGCTTAGCTACCTGAGCTGAGGAATAAAAATTGGCAGAAATAATTAGGTAACCAATATCTTAAAAGAAAAAAACTTGAGAAGATATCCACAGTTAGCTATGCAAAGCTCTGGTGTACTACTGGGAATCTCAAAGGTCACACATATGCACACAGCTATGTGAATGTTCAGGAGAAATTGGAAAGGGCTCTAAGTTTTCAATAATGGCTAACCTTCAAGCTCTGTGTAAGAGGACTGCTACAGCAGAGTTGAGCTGAGTGGTAGAGCAGGGCTTGTCACAAGCAGAGATCCTCAGCAATGACTAGTGTACCAACTGACCTCCAGAACATAAACAGATCTCTGGTGATTATCCAAGACAAGCATGTAGAATAGCAGTACTCAATTTGTGGGTCTCAGCCCCTTTCAGTTGCAGCATTAAGGAGGTTGGCAACTGCTGATGGAGAGGATGTATTGTTCATGCATGACAAAGAATCCAGCATTTACAGGAATAAGTCAGATAGCCCACTATGCTAACTACAGATACCTTTTGGGAAGGGAATCTGATTTCTAAGCTGTCACATTCTTTTATTAAAATCACCGGTTGCTGGGGTTGGAGAGATGGCTCAGTAGTTAAGAACACAGTAGTTAAGAACCTGTTCTTCCAGAGGACCCAGGTTCAATTCCCAGCAATCATATGGAAGTTCACAACTGTCTATTGGTTCCAGTGGATCTAACACCCTCATATAGACAGACATACAGGGAAGCAAAACACCAATGTACATAAAAAACAAAAATAAAGAAATTATAATAAAGAATTCCCAGTTGCTAACAAAACATGAGACATAAAGCAAAGGCAGGGAAGCAGGTGGCAGTAAATAAAAATTGTTCTAAGATGGCTGTAATACTCAATTTATTAAGCAAATATATTGATATATTTGAATATAATATATATATTCTACTTTAAAGATGTTAAAAAGAATGATAGAAAACTATATCTGAAGAAGCACCAGAAATAAAAATAGGAATAATGTCTTATCAAGTAGAGAATGTAAAAAACATATCAAAATTATAAAAAGAGAAATTCTGGACTTAATGGGCCCAACTAATGTGAAAAATACATAAGAGGTGTTGAAGAAAACGTCTGAGGAGAAAGAAGACAGAATCAGACAAGGAAAGCGTAACTAAATTGAGATTATTCAGCCTGAGAAACAACAAAAATGGAAATTGAACAGAAATACAAAATCATGTATGGCTTCATCAAGTATACAACATGTAATATTCTTCAGGACAGACCATAAAATAATTCACAGTAATATAAAGGGACTAAAAACCATATATAAAGATTTCTCTCAGTATGAAAGAACAAATAAAAAATCCGTAACACAAAGGAATTTGTGAAGTTTACAAACATTTTGAAATTAAGCCACGCATTTGAATCACTGAGAAATTTCCCTGCCTAGAGTAAAACTGGCTGATCCTTTAGAGAACTGGTGACAAGCTTGACTCCTAGAACCAATGATAGATGACCAGAGACTAGGAAGAGCTGTTGCATTCAAGTAGTAGAGATTTTTTTTTTTTTTTTTTGCTAGCCCTATTTACTAACAGCAGATAAAGCAAATGGATTGCCTGCCCTAGCTCTCCACACACTTCCTCTCTGGCTGCTCTCCATCTCCTTGTGAGTTCTCCTGAGCACCAGGCTCTAGTCTTGTGTTTTTAAGGACTTGTACCAGGAAATAAGCCCCCAGATCTACTTGGCTTTGTTTTTCACATCTAGCTTGGTATGGCCTCCTAGTCTTACACCATTCATCAGTCCTGGAATCTCGGCTGTGCCTTGTGACATCTGGTCTTTTCAAGCACCTATGTCCTATCTAGTCACACAAGGTCTCAGAAGCTTCACTCTTTTAGAAATGATCATCATGGGAATCATGTCTACAATAACAGAGATTTAAGTGAAGTGACAGTAGCAAATACTTGGTAAACTTAGAAATAATATTCCAAAGCTAAATTCTCCTGTTTTGGTCCTCAGGCTTATTGGGGTTTCTTCTTGAAACAGATGATAAATCTTTATAGAATAGTTGGCTGACCACACTGCAAAGATTTCTTGCCTATAAACAGCGGAGTCAATGTATCTGCTGAGAAGTGATGTTGTCTGTCTGTTTTGAGACTGTCTCACTATGTCACCCAGACTGGGCTTCAACTTATGCAAAACTCCTGCCTCTGCCTCCCAAGTGCTGAGATAAAAGCTGTCATATCTGATGGTTTTGAAGTTTTTAACAGAGTCACCATAGGATAGATCTCTTCTGGTAGCATGTACATAGCAATCCCAGTTGGCCCTGAGGATATGTAGTAGGTCCCTGTCATCTAAGAAGTTAATTTGCTGGCCTATGATTCCTTGGAGAGGGTTCCATTACTTAAATCAGGATGGCTTGACTGACTCCTCACGGTGTTCTAAACACATATCGATTGACTTTTATGTTGTATGTGTTTTTTTTTTCCTCTGAAATTCTTATTTTTTAATAATTTATTTTTTATTTCTTCAAGTTACATCTCAATCATAATCCCCTCCCTACTCCCCCCTCCAGTCCCACCCTCCCACACTCTTCCCCCTCAACCCCCATCCTTTTCCCTTTTTTTTAAGTTTAAGGTATATCTTTTTCCCCCCAACAGCACCCCCTTTTAGTTCAACAAATGGTCTTTCTCTTAAAACAATAAATACAATACAAAACAACAGAAATAAATAGGCCACAATTATGAGAGTTATATGGCTTAGCATACATTCCCACTGTCCAGTCCATATGTATTTGGCACCTGACTTTAACATTCTACTATCTAACCATCTCCATGGGTTTAAAGTTCTATATCTAACTCAGCTTTCATACTAACTAGCATCACAATTTTAAAAACATCTTAGATCCAGAACACCCTCTTGATTTCTAAACAACTCAAAACTTAACTATGAGACTCTAGTTATCTATTCTTCAACCACCTCAGAGACCTGAGAGGGATAAATATATCTGATTATATAGGAAGAGCAGGGCCCGCAGCTTCCAAAACTAAGAAATGACATACCATTGGCCGCCTGGACAGTTCCCATTTTCTCTCCATACATTACAGCATCAATCTTCAGCCGTTTGGCCCCATACAGTTTGTTTCCTTGTCATCTTGACACAAACTAGTGTAATCTGAGAAAAGTGAACCTCCACTGAGAAACTGCCTCCATCAAACCAAACTATAATCAAGACTATGAAACATTTTCTTGGTTAATGATTGATATGGGAGGATCCAGTCCACCTTGACTATAGCCATTCCTAAGTGGGTAGGTCCTGAGGTATATAAGAAACCAAACCTAGCAAGACATGGAGAGCAAGGTAATGAGAAGCACTCCTCCATGGTGGTTCGTGCCTACAAGCCACCTCCAAATTTTTCTTCACTAAGAATCTGCTATTTTGCACTCTGGTGATGGGCAGATGAGTGGCTCTTTCCACTCAGCATCACTACACTTTGAATTTCACTAACTGTTCAGTTAAAAATATGTGAAAATCACCATAACTTAATTTGTAATTCTTTTGTTGTAAAAGAGGCCATGGTGTCATGGCTTTACTACAAATCAGCTTTTCATGTCCTTGTACTTTTTTTTTCTCTTGGGTTAATGATATCTTTAATGATTAATTTCTAGTTTCTTAGTTCTAATGAATTACTTCCCTGATTTGTTTGTCTTCTGATTTTCCTCTTGGTAATTTTGCTACAAGATTTTAAAAATCTAATCAGTTTTGTCAGCTTGGGAATAGCTCCTACATTTTTTGAAGAAAGTTAGAACTTTCCCAAACTAATTTCACAATTTTTTTTCTTCTTCATCTAGTACTGAAAGGATTTCATTTAAATTGATGAGTTTAAATTGGTGTATGATTTAATAAGAGGATCAATCTTATCTTAATTTTGCATCAATATACAAGGGTCAATACCATTGTGGCCAAATATAATCTTAATTTTGTATCAATATACAAAGATCAATACTGATGTAGCCCAATACAATCTTTTTTTTATTAAATACTTTATTTTTTTTCTTCAAGTTACATCTCAGTCACAAACCCTTCCCTATTCCCCCTTCCTGTCCCACCCTTCCACCCTCTTACCCCCAACAGCTTCCCCTTTTAGTCCAGCAAATGGTTCCTTCTCTAATAACAGTAAATACTATACAAAACAACAGAAATAAATATGCCACATTTATGAGAGTTAAATGGCCCAGTATACCTTCCCAATGTCCAGTTCATATATATTTGGCCCCTGACTTTAACATTCTACCATCTAACCATCTCCATGAATTTAAAGTTCTATAACTGACTTAGCTTTCATACTAACTTGCATCACTATTATAACCATCTTCTTAGATCTAGAACGCCCTCTTGATTCCTAAACAACTCAAAATTTAACTATGAGACTGTAGCTGTCTATTCTTCAACCACAAAGCCCAATACAATCTTAATTTTTCATTAATATACAAAGACCAATACCAGTTTAGCCAAATATAATATTAATTTTGTATCAATATACAAAGGTATAAGGGCATATTCAATAATCTGTCCTTTTTTCCTATTCTTTCCTATATTATGTCTATGTCCCATTTTTTTTCTCAAGTCTGTTCACTCCTACATAGGAGAGAAAGAAGGATACAGAAAAGAAAAAGAGAGAAGTCCCTGGGTCTAACCTCCAAAACCTATTTAATAAGACAATTTAACAGCTTGTAATCTCTTCCCCTAAATAACAAGATTTTCTATTATCCATCAAATGACCAAAGTGGGGAAAAACACCCTCACCACCTTCTGGGGATGGGACATCGCTCTCTTAAAATGACTTCCTGCTGATTTGGGACATAGTAAAGCTGTTTGGGGCCTAAATAAGAAAGGAAAAATGGTTAAAAATGTTAATAGAATCATTTGATGTTCAGACCTATTGTGCTCAGCTATTTAAATGTCCTAAGAAGTTCGTAGACAGAAGCTGAATTTCAGGGCTTTACTGAAGTTCTGGCTGGAGCAGTCTGTGGAGCTGAACAATCTTAGCAATTTTGCAAAATTAAGATTGTATTGGGCTACATAGGTATTGATCTTTGTATATTGATACAAAATTAAGATTATATTTGGCCACATTGGTATTGATCTTTTTATATTGATACAAAATTAAGGGCAATGCTCTTTAAAGGTATTGTACCTAGTAATGCTTAAAAATGAAATGTGAAGTTTCGGCCTTTTGCTACCAACTGTCATAAACTGTTTAGAATAATTAAGAAATGCAAACGAATAGTCACTCAAGCTTGTCATTTTGTTAGGTACTATGACAGTCTATCACAGTTATTTTCTAAGCTAATCAGAAATCAAGTTGCTAAGAGACAAGCAACATTTGCTTATCTAAATATAATAGATAGGGCATCTTCAAAAACCCCAAGAGATCTGCAGAATATGGCATTCAAAGATGTTTTCTTAACTTAAGATTCTTTTGATATCAAGATGTGTCAGCTCCTGACAGCACTCCCTATTCTACTCCAAGTAGAACATGAGCATAGAAGAATCTCCAGTGGAGATGGTTGAATTAGTGGCAAGCCTATCTCTTGGCAAGAAAAACCACTTGCTTCAACTGTAGACAGAATGCTGTCCAAAAAGGACAAAACTTGGAAGCAGGTAAGTTGACAGCCTAGCTCTGCCAAGACAGGGTAGGCAAGTCCTTCATAATTCCTGTTCTACAATCAATGTCTGCCAGAGAAAAGTAGCCAAACGGCTGAAAATTGATGCTGTAATGAATGGAGAGAAAATGGGAACTGTCCTGGCAGCCACTGGTATGTCATTTCTTAGTTTTGGAAGCTGCAGGCCCTGCTCTTCCTATATAATCAGATATATTTATCCATCTCGGGTCTCTGAGGTGGTTGAAGAATAGATAGTTAGAGTCTCATAGTTAAATTTTGAGTTATTTAGGAATCAAGAGGGTGTTCTGGATCTAAGAAGATGTTTTTAAAATTGTGATGCAAGTTAGTATGAAAGCTGAGTTAGATATATAACTTTAAACTCATGGAGATGGTTAGATAGTAGAATGTTAAAGTCAGGTGCCAAATACATATGGACTGGACAGTGGGAATGTATGCTAAGCCATATAACTCTCATAATTGTGGCTTATTTATTTCTGTTGTTTTATATTGTATTTATTGTTATAAGAGAAAGAACCATTTGTTGGACTGAAAGGAGGTGCTGTTGGGGGGAAAAGATATACCTTAAACTAAAAAAAAAAAGGGAAGAGGATGGGGGGGTTGAGCAGAAGGAGGGTGGGAGGGTGGGATTGGAGGGGGTAGTAGGGAGGGGATTGTGATTGAGATGTAACTTGAAAAAATAAAAAATTAAAAAAATAAAAAAGAAGGGGATCAGATTGCATCATGTTCTAAATGGAGTCATTTGTGTGTTCTAGAGTATGTATGTCTCCTAGTTTGCTTTGACTGCCAAGTCACAATGATCTTCAGAGGAAACCACAGCAAGGACAGGAGCCTTAGGCTGGTATCCGGAAGCAGTAACTGAGTGAAGCAGAGGCCATGGAGAAACACACTGCTTACTGGCTTGTTCTCCTTGGCTTGCTCGGTTTGGTTTTTTTATACAACTTAGGGTGACCTGCCCATATGTCACCACCCTTAGTGCACTGGTCTTTTCCACATCAGTTAGTAAGAAACTTCCCCCACAGACTTGACTATGGGTCAATCTGATGGAGGCGTTTCTCAGTTGAAATTTCTTCTTCCTAGATGACACTAACTTGTCCCAAGTTGACAACAAAGCTAACCAAGACAGCATGATAGTCATCAATGCTATTACATAGAGATGAAGCTAATTACTTTAAATGGTGAATTCTAATCTATGAATAAATGTGTGAATTTACCTCTGCTGATAATGAGCATTTTAGTCACTTCTAGTATTTTCTTATTATGGGTAGAACTGACATAAACATGCTTACACATACCTTACCTTAATGTCTATAACACCTGCCATTTATTACTATGCCTTATTTGAGTAACTGAATTACTACTTAACTATTTCCTACTTCTTACTTATTCTTTTCCTTCTAGATCAGTGGTTCTCAACCTTCCTAATGATGTGACCCTTTATTGCAGTTCCTCATGTTGTGGTGACCCCAACCTTAAAATTATCTTTATAACTGCAATTATGCTACTGTTATGAACTGTAATGTAAATAACTGGTATGCAGGATATCTGATATGTGACATCTGTGAAGGGGCTGTTCAACCCCCAAAGGGGTCATAATCAATAAGTTGAGAACTACTGCTCTACATCATCAGAGAAAGAAGAAAATGTAACATCTTTGGGCCTCATGACATATTGACTGGGAAAGGAATAATCTCTCAATAGAAAATTAAATGATATGATGTACATAAAAATTAATTTTAATGTAATTAGCATCTTCTTATAGGCCAAAAACAATGTAACGTAAAATTAGTGATTTGTTTTCCATTAGTTTATCAAAAGTAGAAACAAGAGAACAAAATTAATTGAACACATATATTTTTACTATCTGCCACATTTTTGGGGTTTTTTTTGTTTGTGTTTTGGGGGGGTTCCAGACAGGGTTTCTCTGTATAACAGTCCTGGCTGTCCTGGACTCACTTTGTAGACCAGGCTGGCCTCGAACTCACAGAGATCCGCCTGCCTCTACCTCCCAATTGCTGGGATTAAAGGCGTGCACCACCACCACCCGGCCTTTTTGTTTTGTTTTGTTTTGTTTGTTTTTAAGATTACAAAGACACTAAACTTTAACTTCCACCACTCAAAAAATTAGCCAAATCAATTAACTCTGATATTTTGGAGTATCAAGTATGTATGAATAGTGATACCACTACCGTAATAAATCAAGACATGCAATATGATGAGAAATTTGTTGGCCTTATTTGGCATATCTTTCATATCACTGTTTTACTAATTCATATGTTTAAATGACAGGACCATACAAGTTGCTACATCCTTGTATGGTAGAGGCAAATGTTATGCTTTTCAAAGTGCATTCCCGGCAACGTATTATCCAGGGATTAAAAGCCTGAGCTATAAGTAGATGGAATCCACATCTCTTTCTGAACTATAATTGATTTTCCTTCTTACCCAACTATCACATTAAGAGTTACACTAAAATATTCACCAATAGGCTAGAGCTCTCTCTTTTTAGCACTGATGAAACTCAAGAAAAATAAATTAACAACTTTTGCTCATACTGAGGCTTACCAGAGACTCATATTTATATTATAGTTAAGAGGCAAATCTTAAAAATGTATTTCCATTAATCACAACATACCGTGCTCTCAGGAAATGGTATATTCATGGAATGACAATGTTAAAAATGAGATATTTTTAAAATAAGAAATTTATTATACAACAATTTCATAGATAGAAAAAGACAGGAAAATACTGTTATAAAGTAAAATTACTATTTTCTATAAGTGGTATACATGGCTAAGGCACAGTTTTGTGTTACAATTAATATAGAATTGAAATATTCATGAGTGTGAGGCTTGAAGCAACATCATCCAGCATACATGTACCACTTGTAAGCCAGATTTTATTTCTATATGCTGATTCCATGTACTTACTGTTTTCCTTCAGGATGAATTATACTTACATTATCCAGAAAATAAGTTTCTACAGTAGTTAAGAGAATGTAAGACCTGGTGACATTAGTTTAAATTTGCATACTTTTTTATTCAGAATATTTCCACAGCTACTTTGATTACAGAATAAAACTTTCAAAAGCCCCTATTACTTATTTATTAAAGAGATCATTCTATCCAGGGAGCATGAGGTTTTAGACAGTAATTCCACAAATATTACTAAGCACTCACCCCACTTGCCCACAAGGAAATATTTGTTTTAAAAATAACGAGAACTTCCAAGACACACAGGGATTCCTAGTCAATTAACTCAGTAAGCCTCAAACTATGTCTGATACTTTTATAATTCTATTTCTCACACTATTTACTAAAAAGATGATTATATACTTTGCATTATTGTTAATAGTAACATGTAAGAGAAATAGATATTATTCCTTTCTGCTTTTTTAAACATCACTTTTAATCTAACTCAACAATTTAAAATGAATTCCTTGTAGTAGATTCATATTAAAAATATATCTTAGTATATTTTGGTGCAGTAGTATGGAGTCTTCTCAACCAAAACACATAAGCAGATTTTGTTCTTGGAGTAGAAAAAGGGTATTATGATCCATCATTTGCTTCAAGGTTGAAAAGGACAAAGGTATCTCAGCACCAATGGTCTCTCAGCTTGCAGAGAAATTGTTGTGGATCTCAAATCATTACCAGGATGATGCAGACTTGATTGTGTGCTGGAGCCTCTTCTATCTGCTTAGGGAAGATCTGACCTAGAACCGTCCATAATCATTTCTCTTGTGACATGGGACCTCTGGTCTAGGAGCAGAGAAATGGAGTGCAGCAAATAATATGTAGGGAGGGAAAGAAACTGAGTTCTAATGATGCCCAAGTCTCTTTCGGTGCCTACAGCTGCTTCCATGTGTAGCCAGTAACACCTGAGCTGACTTAAATCCGTTCAAAATGTGTCTCTGCCACATGTGGGGAGATAATGCAATCACAATCAGAGTTTTACAAAGTGCAGACCTTTAGTGCAAGGTGCAGACCACTTCCCTGAGATAATAGCCTAGTAATGTTAATTATTAATTAATTAAGATGAAGGTAGTGCACTGAATCTTTTTCCAGTCTTCCTTTAGGAGACAGGCTGTGGGGATTTCTGCTGCCTGGATGGAAGTCTGCCATTGCCAAAAGGCCCCTGAGCCTGGCACTAGAACTACAGACTCCTTTGTTTAGTGGAAAGCCCTCTTCCCTCTGATTTGGCGATCCTAGATTCCTAAGATGTGTCAGGAGGCCTAATCCTCTCTTCAGTTTCCCATGCTAATGAGGTCTATTGGTGCCTGGGTTTTCAGTCAATGACATTCAGTCTAGGCCTATAGCCTACCTGGAGTTTTCCCCATACTTACTGCCCATGAACTAAATAGGCATTCCACTTTCCTTTTTCTTATTGGACAACACTCAACCAATCAGGCACATTCATTTCCAAACACCTCCCTGCTACCCACAATTATATAATACTCCTGCCTAAACTCTTTCTCCCCGTGGATGAATGTCTGATTCTGTCTATTTTAGGTGTGGCAGGAAAACACTCTTCCTTCCATGAAGGGTCTGCTGCCAGGCTCAAACAGGTCTCAGGCTCCTGCCTGGCCCCTGCCTAGCTAGATCTACTGTCACCTGGGGCTCGCTCATCTCTGACCTACTGCTGCCACCTGAGGCTTAGCCAGGCTAGCTTCCCCAGTAGGCTACCCTGCAAAGTCTTTGCTGTTTCTCCTGAGTTCCAGCTCCCATCTAGCTGCTTCAGCCTGGCAGGATAGGCCTGTTGGGGTGCATGCCTATGAGTTTCCACTGATTCTCACACCAACCACCCGGCTCCAGGAGCAGATCACCTGCCTAGCCCACCACATGCGTGGCCACACCCTTTCTGCCCAGACCAGTATAGCCATACCTCCCCTTGGGGAGGGGTGTGCCTTTCTGGCCTGACACCAGACGAGGCTCAGTATTTCCACCCTTTTGAACCCACAATAGGCCATGTACCCAAAGCTGTGTTTTGTAAGCATGCTATAACTACTGTCAGGGTGTTAGGAAGTGACAGTGACTTCTTACAGCCATCCATAGATTACAAGATCAAGAAGAGTTTTGATTCAAGCAGATTCATTAAGAAGAAAAGTCATTCAGATGATCAGCAATTTCATTAAGAGACACACTCTCCTCTGTGGCCAGAAATCCAAGTTAATGGAGGGTTAAAAATCATGCATCCTTCTAAATTATAAAGACTGAATATTATCCTGTATTAATGCAGCATGTTGGTTTGATGTAACTCTTCAAGAGTCAGCATGAGTCATCAAATTCTGGCCAATTCCTCTTCTAAAGGCCTCATTTCAAAAAAAACAGCAATGGGTCAGCCAAGGGACATGGTGAAAATTTTATTATCTTAGTCTGTGACAGTGACTTAGCTTTAAAAATATTTAAAGAGAAGGTAGAAAAAGACACAAACTTGTTCCTAAGGGACTGAGTCTAGGAATATGAAAATTCTACCTAATAAATAGGGAATAAAATAGCTACCCAAATAACTATCTTGCATTTTTCTTATGATATTGATACTTCTCTCATTGCACAGTGTGGTCTACTAATAGCCCCTTTAGTTCTATGGGGAGCTTTATGAAGCCAGTTCATAAAATGTGCTGCACTTGCACATTGCTTTCTTGGGCTTGTAGAGACCAGCTACCACAATATCAAAAATGTTTAAACCATCTCATGTAGAAAGAGCATACAATAACTATCATCAACTATGCATGTGAATGCACCTGCAGATAGTTCTGACCCAACCAATGAGTGATTGGCCTTTCTCTATTAGGCTTCAAGTCATTCTTCTAAAACCCCACATGCCATGGAACAGAAGCAGGTCTTTCTTTTGTCTGAGATTCCTATGAAGTCCTTGAGGCCTAAAGGATGACTCAGTAGCTGTACCAGCAACATTCGAAATGCCTTACAGTCATAGTTATGGTTTTTACAGTGAAGAACATAAAAGAAGGTTCATGCTGGACTCAGAGAGAGAATAGGCATGAGCATCCCACTGTGTGTCTTGGTAGAGCTATGTACACAGCATTCAGTTCCCTCAGCCATGATGTATGACAATTCTGATAGCATATTGCCAACCAGAAAAGCTCACTGGAGCTTTGCTGGCCAGCATTTTCACTCATAAAACCACGGAGTGAATGCCTAGATTATCAAACTTAACTCAGTCATTCAACACTCAAGATGTCAAAATGATATCCTGTTTTCACATTGCTAGTATACACTCCCTGGTATGGCATAGGGTCTTGACAGGGAGGGTATCCTGGGGGATTAGATATTGTCTTCCAGAAGCCACTCAAGAGGTTATCTATCTTTTACTTGGGATATACAGGGTTTAGATACCTAAGGTCTGAAAGTTAACCTTCTATACCACCAAACTCTAGTTCATAAAAATGACCCAAACTTACACCTTGCTCTCTAGAATATATACTCTTATAATGCAGACACCATACTGTAAGGAGGTTCAAATTGGTTCATGAAAACAGAATACTGGCAGAGGCCATAGTCAGAGATTCTTGCCTAGGGTCCTGATCAGCAACCAGCATCAGGCAGGTATGTAAAGCCACAACTAGTTGATTTTGGCCGGCAGCCAGACAACGAACCATTCTCAGCCTTTAAGATTTCCAACTGAAGTTCCATGCATCAGAGAACATTATTTTCCATTGTGCTCTGTTGTCCTAATTCCTGGCCCACATGATTTCTAAGCTTTCTCACGTGACTGTTTTATGCCACTGGCTCTGGAGTGATGTGTCATAAAGTATTAGATCAGCAGTTCTCAACCTGTGGGTTGTAATTCCTTTAGGAGTTGCATATCAGATATCCCATGCATACCAGATACTTACATTACAATTCATAACAGGAGAAAAATTATAGTTATGAAGTAGCAACAAAATAGTTTTGTGGTTGGGGGGTCACCACATCACATCATGGGGAACTGTATTAAAGGGTTGCATCATGAGGAAGGTTGAGAATCATTGTGTTAGGCAGTCAGTTACCTTTGGGTTAGTAGAAATAGGGTGCTGACAAAGAAACAAACAAACAAATTAGGAAATGACAAGACTGAGAAGAATCCCAAAGGGCCTTGGGAATTATGTACGGAACTCTAAATAATTTTAGGAAAAAAGTTATCTGCAGAGAAAATCTCAAGAACACTGTCAATGGGAGCTTAAAGTCTGGAAAACATTACAAGGATCTGGGAAAGAAAAGAAATGGTAGACAGTGGTAATTAGCAAGCAGCCGTTGTTGTCTGCAGTGATACACATAAAAAATATACCCAAAATTTGACTATTACACATGTTGTGCTCATGGCTTATACTCACTACCTGTAATAAAATCTGAAGAGAGTGAAAACATTTTAAATGAACTACTTAGAATGGAGTACTACTTTCTGTTTCATTTTTTGTTTGTTTGTTTGGTTGGTTGTTTTCGTTTTGTTTTGGGGGGACAGGGTTTCTCTGTGTAGATCACTAATGTAGATCTCAGAGATATGCCTGCTTCTGCCTGCCAAGTTCTGGGATTAAAGGTATGTGCCTCCACTGCCTGAATTTTGTTTGCTTGCTTTTTGTTTTGGACTTTTGTCCTGTCTCTTAAGCTCAGAATTTCCTTATTGTATATACCTTTTAAGTTAGGAACTAAAAATTGACTTCAGGCTCTGGAGTAAGGTTGTGAGGAAAGGAGTCTAGGGTGGCAGGGCCATTTCCTCCTCCATCCATTACTGTGCTTCTTGCATAGTTTTCAACAGCTCCTTGTTGGGCTAGAGTATTCAGAAGTTTGCCTCCTCCATGGTCCTTTCCCATTGCCGCTATGAGGAGGGCCAAAGTCAGGAAGCAAGGCAATGAGAAATGGAGGAGCACTTTTGATTAGAAAAGAATGACTCAGAGATTAGAAGCAACAACTATGCAAAGAGAAGGCAGAAAGATTGCTAGATCCAGAGGGAATGGAGGACACCAAGAAAACAGTGTCTTCCAGACACAACAGGAATGATGCACATAGAACTCAGAAACTGTGGCAGTATACACAGAGCCCACACAAGGTAAAGCAGACTGGGCCCACTGCTAAGATGGGGAAGTAGACAAGGGTTCCCATCCCTAACCAAGAAGCAATCTCCAGTTGACAAGTGCCTGCAAAGGAAGGATTAGTCTTCTAAAATGTAGTCTCACTGGGTACATTAACTACACTACTCTATGACCAGTAGTAAATGGCCAACATAAAATGAAGTCAGGGGTATTTTTGCACACTTTTTGTCACATATCCTTTGTCTGGGCACTTTTTTTTTTGTCTTACTGGTCTTTTTCTTGTATATTATGATTCCTGATTTTTCTGTTTTAATGAATTTTGTTTTATGTGTATGTTTCTTATAGTTTATTGTTTTCTTTCTTTTTTTAAACCTGCTTATTTCTTGCTTTAGTCTATTTTATATTTTGCCTGTTTGTTTTTTTAAAGGGAGAGAAAGAAAGGTCCTAGAATTGGGTAGCTAAGGAAGAAGGGAGGATTTGGGGGAAGAGAAACCATGATCAGAATATATTTTATAATATTTTTCAATTAAAACAAAACAACAAAAAACAGCTCAGCAGGTTGAAACAATACCCCAAAGAACACTGTCTAAAGAGTAGGAAGAGCTGCTACTTAAGACAGCAGCCTATCACTTGTTGGCTTTCAGAACTGCTACAGAACAGCGACTGCCACACCCATTTTTGCAAGCACATTCTAGAATTATCTCACTAGAATGAGTGTGTGTGTGTGTAAAGGACAGATGATTTTCCCTTTTAATTCAGAGCTTTCAGATCAAGAAGAATCATAATCCAAGAGCCATAGCTAATTAGCCACACCCGAGGAGGATTATCTGCACCCAAGACTTCACTTAGATGTTTCGTATTAAAATTTGAGATGCAGAAATTTAAGGAACTTAGAACATAAATGTCACCATTTTTGACAGAATATGAGCTTCTGTGTTTACAGTTGAGATACTAAAAGGTCACATGTCTCCCATTCCTCACACTCTTTTCCCTTTGACTTTCATCACACTAAGGGAGAGGACTTTGCCTTCTCTCCTTAAAAATGGGCTGATCTTTATGATTATCTCAAACAATAAAACATGGCAGATGAGGTAATATGGGGGGAGTGGTTTATAAGTATATCATGAACTCCACTTTACTCACTTGGGGTATTTTCTTTTGAAACTCAGCCAGCATGTTCTGAAGAAACCCCAGCAGCTCTTACGAACCTCACTGGAGAGTCAGTCATTCCAACATCTTCTGCCGGTCAAGCAGAATCCTTTTCAGTATCTCAGAGAAGCCATCAGCTGACAAGGCATCCTTTCCTCTTACAGAAGACTTTTGAACAAGATGGATGGTTTTGGTTGCTTAAATCTACTGTTTGAAGGTAATTGGTAATACAAAAATAGATAAAAAAAAAGACTTTGTTCTCCTGCACAACAATGATTCTCAACTGGAAATGATTTTGCTTCCCAGAAGGCATTTGGCAGTATCTGAAGATATTTTTAGTTGTCATAACAAGTATATGATGCTACTGGCGTCTGGTAAGTTGACTTCAGATATGCTGTTACATGTTCTACTCTGCACAGGACAGTCTTCCACAACAAATGTCAACTATTTCAAAGCATACTGATTACATTCTTCCTGGAATAAAAGATAGTTACTGTGGATTTCAATATCAGCCAAAGATGAAGATAGCTTATTTTCTCATAAGACATAAGGGAAAACCAACCAACCAGTCCACACAAACCATCCAAGAATGAAAATTCATTGTATTTGGAATATAAGACCAAGAAATCAGCTCTACTGGACCATAAGTCATTTCTGATCATCCCATTCATTGGGGTATAATTTTGCTATAGGACAATGTAAAACAGAACCAATCATTTGTGGTTTGATGTTATTTTATCTGGCCTGCTTATTGTTCTACCAAGCAGCAGCCAGTTCATTTGCAGTGGGTCAAATAGCAACCTCGAAAGTTCACAACCACTCAGATTTTAGAATGTGACCTTATCTGGAAATCGTCCCCTCAGATATACTTAGTTAAGATGAGGTCATACAGATGTGGGTGGGTCCTAAGGCCAGTGACTCATGTCTTTATAAAGAGAGGAAAGAGATTTGACCAGAAGCATACACAAAGAGGAGATGACCATGTGATGGAGGAGGGACAAGTTGGAGGGATGCCAGAGAATGACAGGGATTGCCAGCATACATCCAAAAACAGGAAGACTAAGGAAGAATTCCTTCCTGGAGTCTTCAGAGAAAGGATGGTCCTTTTACCACTTTGCTATTTGCATTTCCAGTTGGTTTGCAGAGCTGTGAAACAAATACATCTCTGTTGTTTTAAGCAACTGAGTTGTCATTTGTTCTGACAGTCTTAGTATAAACTAACACAATCCATTCTGTATTATTTGAGTATTGGTTACAGATTTAAGCATTTAGTAAATTATCAGGCCCTGGAGAAATGCCTCAATGTGTAAAGCTGTTTGCCACTAAACCTGATAACTTGAATTCAACTTCCAAGATAGAACACACTCCTGTGAATTGTCCTTTGACCTCTACAACAAGCACACAGTGACACACACACCCATACTCCACCCTCCCCCAAAATAAACAAACCTCACACATGCAATAAAAATAAATGTTATATTTTACGGGTTTTTGTTTTGTTTTTGTTTTGGTTAGTTGTTCGCTGTTCTGTTTTTTGTTTGTTTGTTTGTTGTTGTTGTTGTTTTTGTTTTGAAAGATAGTTTTTCTCTTTGTAGCAGGGGCTGTCCTGGAACTCCATCTGTAGATAAGGCTGGCCTTGAACTCAGAGATCCACATGTCTCTGCCTCCTAACTGGTAGGTTTAAAGGTGTGCAATATTGAACAGAAAAAGAATGAGTCACACATGAATCAAATGAATTTGTGTCTTCTAGACAGTTTGGATTTAGCGTTGGATGTAGTTTTATTTGATTATACGATTGATACATTATAAAAAGGTAGAGTAGAGACCTTTTGGAAATGTAGGCATGGAATAAAGAATACATCAACATACATCCCGGGAACAAACATCAATAGCACATGCTATTATCTTGTTTCAGAGGTTCCTACTAACCTTTCCAGTCCTCTATCTGAGGCATTTGGCAGGTACTAAAGGAATCTTATCTTAGTACTTCATCCCATTAATCACCAATTCTTGTCCCCATAAACAACTGTTACCCTCATTTTTATGGTAATGACAAGCACTGTTTTCTTTTAGTTTCACTGCTCAAATGTGTGTCCTTATATAGGATGATCTAATCTTAACACTGTCATAAGTAAGTGAAATGCTGTCTGAAGTTTCTTAATCCATATGTTCTCCCTCCATCTTTTTTTATTTTCTTTGTAAATTTTCCATTGAAACCCTGGGTTACCTGATGGGTAGTTTCCCCCAGTCAAGATTTTACTGGTTTGACATTCACCACTCAGGACAATATTATCTTGTATCTATTTACTACCAAAGAGGAAGCTGTAAAGGAAGGCAAGATTAAATTTAGGTGCTATTCTTCTTGGAGCCTTTGGTGGCAGTTTGTGGGAGGGGTTGGCACATAATATGTTTATCTCTTTTGTGAAGGTAGCAGTAAGTGATGATGCATTTTACTTGCTGAATGCTATGGTATGATGTTTCTCTGTCCCTTCAGTTCTAACTGAGAAACTTCACACACATTTTTTGTATTTAGTTATGTAGAAATACTGGATAAATCCTGAATTACCTGTCTTTACTTGTTTCCTTAAATGACTATTTGGTTCCCTTACAATTGCTTAAGGTGGTTCATCTAGATTTTATATATATATAATCTATCTACCTATAAATAGGTAGATATAGATATATGAATAATATTTTTAATCTATATATTATGGATGCATGGATTGAAAATATTTGAATTCCAATCTTCTATAATTAATATCTTTATTAAATGTCATTTTGACACGTTTTGGCCCATGGAAGATACTTCTAGCTGGCTTCTGACATTGTTTTTAGTGCATATATATTCCATGTGTATGTGTGCATGCTTACATGGATGTATTTTCACATGGGTGTAGGTGCACTGTGCTTGCACACAAAGGTTATACGAGGATATGTGGTGTTCTCCTCTCTCATTTTCTGCCTAGTTCTTTGAGGCAGTGTTTCATCCCTGAACACAGGGCTTCCATTTTCAGCTTGGCTGGAAGCCACAAGCCCCTGGGCTCTTCCTTTCTGCACTCTCCTCAGACTTCGAACTATGTAACCATTTGTGGTGACTTCTGGCTTGTAGCTGAGGGCTATGATCTGAACTCTGGTCCCTATGATTGTTAAACAAGCACTCTTTACTGCTGAGCCATCTCTCTAGCCTCCCACTGCCGACTTCTTTTGAAATGACCCCAGCAGCTTTGCACAGATTTCTGTTCTATGAAATGTCCTCAGCTTATCCTGGTTATTTTCTTCTGGGGTCAGTCATTGTTTTTTCAAGATATTCTTGGGTTTTGTTTACTGAAAATGTTTATTTCAAATTCATAGGGCACAATGGATATTTATTGCTAGTAGGTTATTATTTATAAGCCTTTTGTGGGAATACAACTAGTAAATTCAGATAAGTTAGATAGTTGAATAATGGCCAAATGCTAAACTATTTTAGTTTTACACTATTGATTTACCTTTTCTTTTTAAACCTATTATTTATTCATCAATAGAATCTCATTTCTTAAATTTGCAGTCAATGACAGAATTAAACTATCCCATATCTACTTGTTTTGTTTTATGTTGTGCATATAATAACAGATCGATGCTAATACTATCAACAAAATGAATACTAAAAACTCTGCAAAAGTCAATATTTATTGTATTCACACTTGATGTGTAGACCATCGATATTGTCAGGTCTTAGAGCGTAGTGTACTCTTCGCTTTTTGTCAGCAGGTCTTGGAAACTGTTATGTTTTATTCTTTTCTCTTTATGTCAGCATCTCCCCAACAACTTGTTCGGCTGAAGCTCCTTCTGTACAGATTTCTCAGGAAAAGTTCATATACATTTTTCCAAGTTGGATGATAGTAAAAGTTTTTTCTTTCTCCCTTGCCACTGGTGTGTGTGTGTGTGTGTGTGTGTGTGTGTGTGTGTGTAACTTTGTAGAGTTGATCTCCTTACATGGGTTCTAGGGATTGATCTCAGGCCAGTAGGCTTATGTGGCACACACCTCTACTTGCCAAGCCACCGCCCAGGTCTGTCTCAGATCTTTTATGCTCAAAGGCTCATAGCCATGCTGATTTTTCAGTTTCTTGCTTGAATATCTTGTTATTTTCTTCTGGTCTTGAGGGCTGCTGTAGAATAGACTGATCATAGTTTCCATTTTCCTATAAATCAAATATTTTTTCAAACTATACAGACACTCAAAGAATTTATTTTCTCCACTGATCAAAGATACATCTATCTTTGTTCTTGTTTTTCTGAGTTGATATTTTCAGTTATTTATTGTACTAACCCAACATCTAGTTTTGGGGAGTTTTTTGTTTGTTTGTTTTTGTTTTGTTTTGTTTGGTTTGGCTGGTTTTGATTTTTAGTTTTTGGTTTTTGGTTTTTCAAGACAATGTTTCTTTGGGTAGCCCCGACTCACTTTGTAGACCATGCTAGCCTCGAACTCACAGAGATCTGCCTGCCTCTGCCACCCAAGTGCTGGGATTAAAGGTGTGTGCCACCACACCTGGCCAACACCTACTTTTAAATCATATACTTATTATTATTGTTATTCACTAAAGTTTTCTTGTTTCACAATTTGAGGCATTTGTTCTTCTGGTTTGGTTTTCCTCTCTTGGAATTCCAATCATTAACAACACCATTCAGCTTGTCTTTTTTCAGTATCCGTTACTTTCTCTAGAATATGGTAGCTTTTTAAAAATTTATTTTTGTGTACATATTTTTTTTGCCTGGGCTTGGTGGCACGGGTCTATAACTCCAGCAACTGTAGCTTCTTGAGAGACAGGAGCAGGAGAATAACAAAGTCAAGGCCTTTCTGGGCTACAGAGTAGATTAAATGACACCCTGAGCCAGACCCTGTCTCACAGTAAGAGAAAAAGGGCTGAGATGTGGCTCAGTGGTATGGCACTTGCCTCAAGTTTCAGTGCTCCAAGTTCAGCTGACTCCCTACAGTTCTTAGATGTACTATCATTTATCTTTAATTATTTCCTGAGACCTATCATCAATTTATGCCTGGGGATTTATAATTATAATTCATATAATCCTTTACATGTATCAAACTTTTCATTTCTTTGATCTTATTTACAGTAACAGGTCACTGGCTGGGAAGATGGATCAGCAGGAAAAGGCACTTACTGACAAGCCTCATGGCCTGAGTTCAATCCCAGGCACCTATGAGATCAGGAAAGAGCTGACTCCAACAGGTCATCCTCTGACTACACATTTATGCTGAGCACCTATGCCCACCCCACCTCCACAAGCTAAATAATAAGTAAATTAAGACTCCTTTTCAATTAAAATGATAGCTCATTTTCTTGATCTGTTGTGTTTCATGGACACATATTTTTTTTTATGTTCCCTCATTATCTGTAGGAATATTTTCCTGATCTCTTCTTCCTCTTCTTCTTCTTCTTTTCCCCTTATGATGAATTTGTATGGATTTTTGCCTTCACAATTTACTGCAGCTCATTTTCATCCATTTTTTTTGCAATTAAGAAAGGTTTATAAGATCTTTTCCAACTTCATAGAACCTAATTTTAGTTTGTATGAAGCCTTAAGGAGAAATACATCTATGTTTGGGGGATTTCCCTCCTAGCTGAGCACAAAAAGAGGGTAAAATGTAGATTTACAAACATTCTTTGGATATTTTGATTAAAGTCTAAATAGTCACATGCAGTTAGCACTCAACAAACTGGATAAAGTTTTCTTCATTATCCCTTCTCTGGTGTTTATTGTTGACCTCTCAGGAAGTAGTTTCCTATTATGGATCTTTATTCAAAGAAAAAAAAGGAGTACTGGGTCCTGGCCATCAAATTTGAGATAGCGCAAGGGCTAGATGCCGTTAAAGCCTTGAAATTTCAGCTGCCTAGAAAACAAACAAACAGAAAAACTGGCCTGACATTATTCATAGTAACTAACCAGAGAGAATTCTAGTTATAACATCGCTGGCTGGTCCCTCTAACTCTCCAGCCCCATCACTGCCTCACTTGGCCCTCATCTTAGTTCATGTGGAATTCAGCTCAGATGACTTATTCAGTCTTCCTTTCTACTGGTTTGTCTTCGAGAGTGTTTGGAAGTTTCTCAACCCATCCTTTCTGTGAGTGCTGTCCTATCTCTCCATTTGTTTGGACTTCAGTTTGTATGTCCTGTGGACGCCTCTACATTGGGCCAAGCTGTTTGGTTCAGAGGTCCAAAGTTGGGATAAGTCCCCCAAATTGACATAATAAGCTGTTCTATTGTCTGGCTTGGAACCCCATTTCTGAATCTTTTGTTTAAATAGAGAAGATATCAACTTGAGAGTTGAGACTGTCTTTTGAGATGTTGCAATATACAGAAGACAATTGTAGAAAGAAAAGAACCGAAGCTGACATAGGGAAAGCAGAGAGATGAGAATTCATATGTCCCCAGACAGAGCAGTGCTTTTGATTTCTGAGGATATGTAGTGCCTGCATCTACTCCCCGATTCATTTAGCTGTTGAGTTTTGCAAAAAAAAAAAACTTGTCTCCTGGTAATACAGTGCCAGGAGTGATTAATTTATCAAACTAACTCACCTAGGTTGCTGTTACTTTCAATCAAAAAGAAGCTCCGACTAGACAAGATCCCATCATGGGCTGGTGGTAGGTGGACAGAAGACCCACCATTAGCCGAGGAGTTATTGGCATTTGACAGCTTCTGGAAGAGGAATATCAGTTTTCTTTAAGGATGTGAACCCTGGTTGGTCTACCACATGCCAGGGCCCCCCTGCCAGGCTGAGAAACAAGTCATCTTCTATGGAGAGAGTGGAGCCAATAGTAATCGGAGGGGTTGTGGAAGGGAGTGTGAATATCTAAATATTTTCAAAATACATTTATATGAAAGTCTCAAAGAACTAATATAAACACTGTTAAACAACACACATTAATCTTCAGCCAAGGAATACTCCTCTGGGAAACTTTGGCAAACACACATGCCACCCTCTCCCATGACCTTGCTTGTGTTCCTTCTCTCTGCACAGCTTCATTACTCCTGCAAGTCTGCCTCTCTATCTGTAAACAGCATTGCTAATCTATACGCAGTTTAAGAACAAACCAAACACCTTAGGCATATTTACATTGCTCAGTGTCCAGGAGAGCACATAGGAAAGTATGGGTATCCTCTATCCTCTAAGCTGCTGGTATTTGTACCCATGGCTTTTTAGTAACCCAGGTAGGTACACACATAGGTCTGGGAATGGGTCATTTACTTCCCTCATCAGAGATTGTAATTAGGTAACCCACTGACAATGTTTTAGGGCAAAAATGTTACATATTTTTATTGTAATACATATTGGTATACATAAAGAACTTGTGTGCGTGTGTGTGTGTGTGTGTGTGTGTGTGTGTGTGTGTGTGTATAAAATCTAGTATATTTGCTTATTTTTCCAAGGATAAAGACCTTCAAGGATGTCTCCATTTGATTGATTTCTCCTCTGCCGGAGAGGGTCATATGTTTGGCTGATTTCCCATGAGTTTTGTGGTAGAGCCAAGTCAAACATTAACCACAGTACTCCAGCAGGCTCAAAGGGAGCTACAATTGTCAAGTAATATCTGCCCCACAATGCACCAGCAACACACTCCCCAAAAGTTATTAATGGCTTCCATTAGGTGCATTTCATACTCGATCCTTCTCTCTAATTTCACACTGTTAGCTAACCATTCTCCCTGAATTTCCTTTCTTAGCTGTATGGATTTGACTCCTTCACCTTCTGTCTTTCTTTGGACTAACTTTCCACCTCCTTTCTGTCCTGGTCCTGTTTAGCCTGGCTCATTGGTTGCTTTCCATATCTTCTATATTCTATCCTCTAAGCTGCTGGCATTTGCACCCATGGCTTTTTAGTAACCCAGGTAGGATTCTAACTTACATAAGTCACCATTCCAGCATAGGCTTTACCTCTAAGTGTTGTATTTTGGTGCTTAACTTCAACATCCCAATTTCAAGCCCAATACCTCAAAACATGCCTTTTACCTGTATGTCTCTGCAGTGACAAATCTAAAGCAACACGAAACCCTGCTCTGTTCCATATATTCATTTTTTCTGAATCTTCTGGAGATGATCATACTGGAAATAGCTGTGTGTGTCCACTCCTCTGCCATCACCACTATTCAATCATCAAACTGCCAGTTCCAGCTCCTTGACATCTCTGCTGTCTAACACTAACTGAACTGATGAGAGACTTCAGGACAGTTCTCCTAACATTGACCCAACCCATTTTATTTTCTATAAAACAAATGATTTACAATAGTCTATAATTGGAAAATAGGAAGCTCCAGTTAAAAACCACTGAATTTCAATGCCCATTTTTGCTAATGCTACCAATAAAAAGTGGAAGGTTTGCAAGGAAGAGAAGGAGAAAGAGAAAATTTGATGCAAAAAAACCCCAAAAACCAAAAACTACCCTATCACTTCCATATCTTTTTTCTTGGTGTCATCTTTGCTATTTCATTAAAAAGGGGGCCCCAGGTTTATGTTACATTTACTTAATGGCTTATTTTTAAATTGATTTACTGGATATCTTCTATCTGTTAAGCTCTCTGAAAATAGAAATGTTATCATTGTTGGACCATATCACAGTGTAATAGCACTTACAGGTTTGGAGAAATAAATTAAAATGCTTTACTTTAACTGAACCAAAAGCAAAAATTATCACAAGCTATTTTGATCATTCCGTTAATGGGATACTGGAAATACACTCTGTTAAGAAGGTATTAACAAGTTATTGAGTTAAAGTGTAGAAAGTGAACTTTGAAATGTTTTAGTTACTAAATTTCTAGAGGTAAAACAAGATGACACCCGGACCCAAGTACGTGCATTTTATTTTTAATATCACCTGCACATATGGAGACCCATATGCATATGTATATAGTAGATGCCAGACTAGAAGCCTACCTGATATCCAGCCATTCCCTTTTTCTACTTGGTAGGAACTGGAGAAGATGCTTGGGGCTGGAGAGGTGATGGCTCTGTTGTTAGAGCTCCTGCTCTCCTTGCGGAGGACCTGATTGTAGATCCCAACACACAAGTCAGGAGGCTCAGAGGTGCCTGGAACTCCAACCCCAGAAGATCCTACTTATGCTAGACTCTAAGCTCACCAGCACTCACAAGCGCACATGCACACCCCCCAACCCTCAAAAAAAAAGAACACGCTTATTTACCTAAGCTTCTTTTCCTCAGTTTCACATCCTGGAAAAGTTACTGGGACTTAAGCACCATCTCTTTTCCCAACATGCTAAGGCATTTGAGAGGTACCTGCACTTCGGAACCTTCAGATCCCTGCAAGAAGTGTGAAGTAAATCCCTAGGGTCTCTCACCCCCCCCCCCCCCCATTCCAAGCTTAGGGTCTTCATTGCAATAGCTATTAAATGAGGGATAGATACAACTCTGGTGGCCCAATCTGTGAGACTGGAATTTGAAACTAGACTTTACCAGTAGGAAGAGCAGCATCGTCTCATTCCACTTAGTAGGTCTAAAAGGCAAGCCTCTGTTTCCCAAACAACCACACAGCTTACTTCTGCAGTAGTTCTGTGAGCCTCGAGGTTGAGTGCTCTCACAAAACAATGTAGCAGTCTTCCTTGGCATTAAGGATGTGAGAGAGGATTCCTTGGCAGTGATTGGGACTCTGGAGAAAAGAGTTTGAGAAACGGACATCTCCTCAATTCAATAGTGAAATCGGGGCCCAAAGCTCATCTATCTCTACTATAACTAAGGAGCCCCATGGCTCCTCTCTGCCCTAAAAATCAGCCAAGAATTGGTATTGGAGGGATCATTCCTCTTGACCTGATTGAAAAGTCCCCGCGACACACAAGTACAACCCACCGAAAAGTCTGGGCCTGGTCTTCAACTGGAGGCACGCCTCCCCGACCGCATCAGAGCATCAGGGCTAGGCTTTGAAGAAACTGAGTCCCTGGGGCACGGGGAACTCCGCAGGTCCCCTCCCCCTCGCGGCCCCGCCCCTCACCTTGCTAGCTAGCGTGCTCGGGCCGCGAAGGTGCGTGCGGCGCGCGCTGATTGGCGGCTTGCCCGGCGCTGCCCCGCTGCCATTGGCTGCCAGGGCCTCTTTGTTCCAGGTCCCAGCCGCAGCCGAAACGGGCTGCGGAAGTTAGAAGGCTCAGGGTGAATAGCGGCGACGGCGGCGGCAGCGGAGGCGGCGCCAGAGTCCCCGCAGCGGAGGTCGCGGACGCGGGACCGAGCCCCTCCGACGCCCAAGATGGACCTGGAAACAAAAATGAAGAAGGTGAGTGGCGCGGGCGGCGCGCGCGCAGGGTCTCCTCACCTGAGCGCCGGACTGCCCCAGCTTCCCGGCTCAGATCCCGAGAGGTGAGGCTAGGAGGACAGCTCCGTGGATCCCGAACCCTTGGGTGACTGTCGCTGCCGGGCTGACCCTGCGACCCACTGTTCACTGCTCCTGAAACTTTCCGGAAAACCTTTTGGCCACGCCTTTCCCCAAACCCTGGGTGAGGTCTCAGCGAGAGGGTGGCTGACACCGCTTCCTGTCTAGGGAAGCTGCGCTCTGGAGAGCCTGTGTTATTTATTCAGTGAGGTGGCTTTGACAGCCCTGACCTCCGCCCCGGCAGCCTGGCTGCCCCAGACTCTCTAAAGTGGCTGCTGACTAGTAACACTTCCTTCACACCCGCGCCTGCTGATAACTTCTGAAGTGATGACTTTTGGGGGAGTGTGTGTGTGTGTGTGTGTGTGTGTGTGTGTGTGTGTGTGTGTGTGTTTCACTTATGGCTTGAGAGCCAGAACACTGTCTCCTTTGCGGAGTTCGTTCTCAAAGAAAATCTTGTTTGCCCGCCAGCCGCAAACAGCGCTCATTGCAGGTGCTCATCAGTCCCGCCTGGGGAACACCCTCATGACTGTTCCTGGTGTCCAGGCTAATGGCCCTACCTGAGGAACTCCGAGATTCTAGGGAGATCTCAGATCGCCTGGGAGAAAGGGGTGGGGACCAGACTATGACTGAAAAGAACGCTGACGTCACATACTATTGTAACATTCGACCTTAAAGGTCTTGTTCCCAGGAATTGCGCCTGTTTACCCTGAAGTAAATTTAAGTTAGCGGTCATTTATCAAATAGGAAAGGAAGTTGTGCAGAATAAGAAAAGTTGAGAAAACTTTCTTCTCCTGCTGTCTTACAGTTGACGGTTCATCTTCTAAAAGGGAATTTCTATTTTGTGCCAGAATTGAAGTTTTAAATATGTATGCAAATGTAAGGTATGAGGTTAGGAAGCTGTTGAGGACTAAAAATTTGAACCTAGGAAACAGATCCTTTGTTTCTTTTGATTAAAATCAGCACTCAGAAGGGAAGTCAAGAACAGGAAATATAAAATGCATTCTGGTCTCTTCCTGTTTGATATTTACTCTGTTAACATGTTTTCTGGTTAACCCTGCTTGCCACTTAGAAAACATCAGATATGTTATGTTGTCTTCTGCTGATGAACACACACTGAACCCATTGAATTTTTATGTAAGAACTACTTCAGGAGTTTGTCTCAACAGGGAGGATGTCTTTGTTTAGAAATATAGATTTGAAAACCGCTTTGTAAAAGTGGTAATTCCATGAAGGTAGGGCGGGATGAATAGGCAAACCAGAGGGTTATTACATTGTTGTGTGAGATAGTATCTTGGCAGATATATCTCATTTCCATATTTGTCAAAACCCCATAGAATATCAGATACCGAAAGTGAACCCCTAATGGGGAATCTGAACTTTGGAAATAGTGATGTGCCTCATAAGTAGTGCGTCTCATAAATGACCATCTCTGAAGCACAATGTTAACAGTGATGGGGTGGGGTGGATATTCCAAGACAAAGACCTTTGGGGAACGTGGTGCTCAGTTTTGCTGTGAACCTAAAAACTAAAGTACTCTAAACAAACAACAACAAACTCTTTGAGACAATAATTCTTAAAGGATTAAGGTTAAGAATTCCCGTGCTTGCAAAGGATAAACACATGCAGGAATTTATAGGCAGTTTCCTGAAATCTGGGTTATAATAAATAATTCTATTCTCCTCCTTTCTCCCTTTACTTTAAAAGGATGTCTTTTCAACCAAGTGTCTTAACAGTCTCTGTAAGCTTACTCCTTTCCATGCCACCTCAAGAAAAAAGATTTCAGAAATTTAAAGAAAATGTGATAACATTAATAAATCCTTGTTTTATGATCCTGTCATTCCTGATGACTCTCAAAAGGATTCTCTATCAGTAAATGACTAAGACACCCCAACAGTGTACCATGTGACTACCAACCATGTCCTTGATTTACCTTCCTAAGTTATTTTTTCACAGGATTGGATAAGAGATTCTCTAGTACAAAATAGTTTGAAGATTCTGGGAGTACATTTTACCCTTTAAACCACAATCTCAAAAGAAACATGTATTTAGGAATTTTTTTTATTTAGAAGATTCTTTCTAACACTTAAATATTACAATCCTCCGACTCATCACCAAGGCTTCTCCCTCCATCCTTACATCTAGATAGTTGTCAGATCTTCTTAGGTACACACGAAAAGTCATACTTTGAATGTACCTAGAAAGCAAAGTCAGTTTGGCAACGGAAATATAAAGGCATTTAAATAAATTCAATTTGACATGTAGCTTAAAAAATGTGGAATTTTCTCAGTCCAAAGTTCTTTCATTTTATTGTTGATTTCAGAAGGAATTTTCCCCAGGAGATGGAAAATATTATTTATTTTCCATTAACATTTCTTCTTAAAAGAATTTAAAAGAGCAGTTTTTACCTTTCAGTAACCTAGGTAGGTTCTACTATTGTAAGAGTTTTGGTTTACTAAAGGAGAGCTTTCTCTATGAACTTGCCCTTGGGTTGATTAGCAGTTACATACCATTATCACAGGCACTCTGGGTTTCACAATTGCTGTTTTGCTGTATTTTGTTTTGTTTGAAGGGAGTGAGTTGTTGCTAGGATGTGGAAGTTAGTTTGTCTACACAGTTTTGTTTTAACAATATTTTAGAGAAGAATTTGACTTTTATGTTCATGCTGTATCCTTTGAAGCACTCAGCTGGACCATATTCCTGTATCTTGCGTTCTTTTACTTTGTGTAAGTAAAAATCTGTGTCTGATTGCACAAATAAACATTAGCTCTGAGAGGTAGAGATGGCCTCATTTTCATGGTGAATGGTAAATCATGGCCCATCACCAGCTGTTTTCCCTCAGTGCTATTCTCTCAGAGAAAAATCAACTTTTATTCTTCAAAATATACCAGAGAGAAAGACTCCAGATTTCTATTATGCTGTCTAGAATTGCTGCAGGGCTTTAACTTTACTGTACTTTTTAAACCTCATTTTCAATCCTAACATCTTACCATTTTACACACTTTTCTTGAAATTCTTTGTTACTTTAACTTTACTTTAAGAGTACGATGTGTCTTAAATATGGAAGACCACTAAAAGAAAACATCACTCTCTTCATTCAGATCAGTTTAAAACGCATTTTACTTATTATCCAAAAATGGAAAAGCTTCAGAGCCATGGAGATTACTGCGTTGGAAATGAGAATGAGCCTTTTCTCATAGGTAACCCCTTAGTCAAGTGAATAAAAACAAGTATGTGAAAATCTGGGTCCTGAAATCTAGTTAGATTCTCTACATGAAGCCCTGTGTGCAGGTGTGTGTGTGTGTGTGTGTGTGTGTGTGTGTGTGTGTGTGTGTGT
>CAJQZJ010001969.1:22127584-22163145 GCA_907164525.1 Lophiomys imhausi | reverse complement strand
GTGTGTGTGTGTGTGTGTGTGTGTGTGTGTGTGTGTGTGTGTGTGTAGGAATCTGTTGACTTAAAGACTACAACATTTATCTTAAAGAAAAGAAGTAGTTTACTCTAGAGACATTTTGAGTGACCATAGCCCTGGAACACAGATTTAAGTTCCTTTATATTCTCTGTTTCAGCATGGAAACAGTTTCATGACATTTTATAGTTTTATAGAACAAAGAAAGTCATAACTGAAGACAAATTTAAAATATGTCAGAGATGTGGTCGTGTCAAGATGGAGGGAAGCTTTCTGTAGGCCCAACATTGCAAGATGCTATCTGATGACATGCTTAGCGTTTGAGTTGCTGGGAGCTAGTGTCTGCTAAGTTAATAGATTCCAAAAGGTTTCTGTCTATTACATGTCAGCTCAGACTAGGTGGGCTGGGAATGACTCTTCCAGAAGGCTAGAACTAGCCCAAGTTAAGATAATTAACTTCCTGGCCTTCCAATCTCTCCAGAGTATTAAAATTCTAATTAATCAGTCACTCTGCAGACATAGCTTGTTTACAGGAGTTTTTGTTCACAAATCACTGGAAACACATTTTCTTCAAGAGTCATTGACACAAATTGGAGTAAAAGAAAGGCTTAGCTTTAGAGGTAGACACTCTGAATCAGAAACTACAGACGAAAGTAAAGCGGCTCTACAGGAAAAGATAAAAGTAATTTAAGTAGGAAATATTTGTTCTTGCTAATAGCTCAAGAGTGCAGTGCATCATGATGGACAGTCATGTTTGGAGCTTGATGGATGGGTCATAGTAAATCCATGATGAGGAAACAGAGCCATGGATATACACTGCTGTTTCGCTCTTCTTTTCTGTTTTTACAGTCTAGGATACAAGCATAGGGAGATGGTGCTACCTTCCCACAGTAATTAACCAAATAAAGATGATCACCTACTGGCATGTTCAGATCCATCTCCCAGGTGATTGTAGACTCTGTCAAGCTGACAGTGAACACTAATGGTCACAAATGTGTGCTCTTTGCTCAGTAACATTGCTTGTGCAGTGTTCATATTCCAAGTTCAATAGTAAGTCTTATGCATTCTTCAAGGTCTGTCCTGTTGTAACAAATGCACCCTTTTCTAGGAAATCCCCCATCATTCTATCTAAAGGAAAAAAAAAAATCTTTGTTTCTAGATTCCCAAAGCATGTTTCTATAATTCTTAAGGTAGTCAATCTGTAGATGACAGATACATTTGTAGCTTTACCTTTTTACCTACATTTTAAACTTGAGAGATAAATTTATATGTTATAATTCTCGACAATTTTGATTGTTATTTAAAACAGTCTTATGAGGGCCATGGTCTCATTTTGAAGACAAAGAAACCTCAATTCAGATCGCTTAGTCTGAAACTGGAGAACCTTGCTATGAACTTGAACCATAGCCTTTGGAATTCAGCTGCCTTTTATCTTGCCAACTACCTTGTGAGTCTTTTTATCACCAAGCTTATTCACTATGTTGAATTAACCATATTATACAAACAAATAAACTATGATGCATTTGAATATCTCTGCTTGCTTATTTGAAGAAGTGATTTCTCTACCAGTAAATTTACTATCTTATCCTGCTGGCTTTCAGGTTGTGTGTGCTGACTCTGTACTTCATGCATACCTGTTAGCGTAAGTTGCCAGAAAGACATCTACAAAAGGAATAGGCTCATGAAAAGGAGTTTCTGGGAGACCTTTACAGGCTAAGAAACTCCAATAGCATTCCTCATCATAATCCAATAGCATTCCACTTCTAGGATTCTTCCAACTTCAGTTTGGGTTGGGAACTAAGAGTGATGGATGATGTCTTGTCCTTCTCCAAGGTCAGCCACAGCATCTGGATCTCCAGAAGTCCTCGTAAGCTCTGCAAGTGCTCTATCGTCTGAATTTCACATTTAGTTAAAGTCTCCACACTTCGTGGGTGGGAAATGCATTTTCCAATGGCAAATGCTCTGAGTTTCACAGTTGAAGTAGACCAGACAGCTAACAGCAGAGAAGAAAACAAAACAAAGGAAAGCATCAGGCCCCCTCCTTATGCTATTACTGTTCGTTTCTCTCCTGCATACAAAAACCTTTGTTAGAGAACAGTAAGAAACACCAAGATGATGAGCCATCTCTTGAATTTGTTATGGAAGTACTTAGAGTAGAATTAATATTAGGGGCTATCACTGTGTGGAAAAGGGTTTCTTAGAAGGGCTTTCTTAGGGATGCTCTTCGTGTTCTTTCTCTGAGAATTAGAATAGCACTTGACTACATGATAATTTGAATACAGGTTCTTTATACAAACCAAACTGCACATTGTGCTTAGAAATTAGGAAGAGTCAAAAAAACATGCAGGAAATGTCCATGTCTGGAAAGATTACCTGTATAACCAGACTTTCTCCCTTATTTTTATCAGCAAACCTTTCACATCAATCTAGGCTATAGTAGATCTGAATCTACTATATTTTTTGTTATGTTGGTCACCTTGGATCTCAATTTCTGTGTTCAAAAAACTCAATAGGTGAAAGAGATGATTTCTAAGGTTCTAAATCTCATGACTCTGGCTATAAAAAGTTATATCTACAGTCTACCAAGTATAATCTTGGTAATCTATAATATATAAGTTTTATATATTGAAATGTGAAAACAACCATAATAAAATGAGGCAATAGTAATTGTATCCTTGCACTTCTGAAGTAGCCACATTTGGTCTTGTTAATGACAGATGCCCTGCAAGAGTCAATCTTGGATTGCTGTTTGCTGTACTCTGAAGGTTGTGTTTTAGTAAAACCTTCTACTGCCATGGTAACTAATATTAGGATTTTTTTTAAGTCCAATTATTAGATCAGGAGATGTTCAAGACATTTAGAAAACTATTTCATTTTTATAAGATGATGAAATATTCAGGGAAGTTATATGAATTGTGATTAAGGAAACCTCAGGAGACACAAAAACAGAGAAACAAGATTAATCAAATTAAAGACAGATTGCAAAACAGCATTTGCAAGATTTTAAAGAAAAACAGTGTCACTATTGGAGTAAATATGAGCTCAAGCTGGATCTTAGAGATTGAAATGTAAAGATTAAGTTTTTCAACTACTCAACTACAACCTCCAGATCTCCTGTAAAACAGCTACAATCTAATTTGTAGTAGTTGCATCTTTTTATTTTCTGAGTGTCCTGTCAACCTCACTTCCTGTTTAAATAATTGCCTAGAGAGATAAAAAGGTATATGAGATCACAATGTTCTCATTCTCACTGCTTTTATTTGGTCCCCAAAGTAAAAGTGATAGTTTACCATCTCCAATTTCTCTGAGCCTACTCCAGTCTGCTGAGGATGAGGTTTGACTGGATTTGGGCAAGGCTTAAACGTGGAGAGTGTTTTGGTGGAAGCTAACCTGCGGGAGACTGCAAAGCTCTTGACTGCTCATAGACTGAAAGGCTGAATGCATACATTATCCCTGAAGCACTGACTCATCCACAAACCAGGAGTGATTCAGCTTGTGTTTATCCTAGTAACATTCTGCCTACCTTAAAAAGCTATAAAAAGAAGTTTCCGGGAGTTTGTTGCGTAGCTTCTTATCTGAAGGAACAGTGGCGAGCTGAGCACAGAAAACTGGGCTGGAAGCCTTGAATGTTTTGGTAGGAAGTCAGTAATAAGTCAAAGCCCAGGGAACCTTCTTTGCTTTGTCTGATGATAAGGTGCTATTAGGTTTCATTGGGAAATGGTCATGCAGATGTTAAGGCCGACTTTTGGTTTTATATGGACACATCATCATGACAGCCTGGTGGAATGACTCATGATGGTACAGGGTCTGCTTTTTCTTTTATAAGGTTCTGGATGCCCATAAAAATAACTGGGACTCAGCCAAAAGTTATGCTTTGTTTTACATAGAGAATATTTAAAGTGGTTTACATTTAAGATGATAGACTCTAAACTAGATTTTTACCCAAATCACTTGTTGAGCCTATCTAGCCTAGTACTAGGGTGTAAGCCCTGGTAGGGGAAAAAAGGGTCCAGAGTGACAGGGAGGCAAAACAAAATATGTAAATTTACTACAGTGTTGGCTCGGCTGGAATGAATGTAACAATATCGTTCCTTTGATCTGGTAAGGAATAATTTTTAAAGAAAAATCTATCATGGGCTGGCTTTCTAAAAACAACAAAAATGAGTTACTAAAATAAAAAACCCCGCTGAGCAGTTTTTTTTTTTTAAGATGTTAAAGGCAAGATCTAAGGTTGTTTAAGTGATTAATGCCTCCTGTTCCTCGTGCTCACTTCTTTGCATGTCTCAGAATGGACTGGTGAGTCATGGTTTGCAAACTACCACATTTTGAAGAGCACAGCAACAATAGGAATGCAAACAACTGTTACTGAGTCCCTGGGCAAAAGTAATTCACTTTAATTGGGTAGACTGGGAGTATTCTATTGAGGAAACAATTCCTACACAACAAACACGATTTCATAAGATCAGAAGACCTTTCAGAGAAAGACTAAATAGCATGAAGCAAAGGTTCTGGGCAGTGAACAGTCAGTAAATGCACCGTTGCTTGGAATCCACACTGTTTAACAGCTTCTGCTTGACCCTTCTAAAGTAAAGCCAGGATCATTGAAACTGTAGCAATTTGTAATTTTCCCAAAGTCAGGTTTTAATTGAGGAAATATGAGGCTTAGGTGCAGCAGCTTAGTCCACTGCGTGGATCTCAGTCCCTTTGCTCTAACTCTGATCCATATTTGATAAGTTATTTCCATCTGCTGGTAAAAGGACACTCCATATTGGTCTTGACTCTGGACTTGGCTTACAGCTGTGACTTGCCATCACCCTACCACCAAGCTTTTGTCTTCTTTATACCTCCTTTATTCCTCAACTAAGGGTGTGTTTGCAAAAGATCAATAGGCAGATTGAGACTTATGGTCAGCAATTCTGAGCCAGGGGTGTTAGATCTGCAACTTTACTCCTGAGCTCTGCCAGCGGTCCAGCGATGCTAGCAACACTTTGTAACCCAGTAAGGAGCCTAACAGCTCCTCAGCACCCACAGTAGTAACTTTCAGTGGCTTTTTGGAACTTGCCAGTGGCTAGGACCTGTTGCTCTTCTATAGTTTTTGGCTCTTCACACCTTTCATCTTTGCAGACACAGGTCTCTGCAGCTTTTAGCCTCAGTTCATGGCAGTTCTAGCTCCCTGCTTGTCAGTAACTCTGAACCGTTCTCAGATTGTTGCTAGGTGTGTCTGGGGCCAAAAGCTTATCCAGTTACCTAAGTAGCACATTCTACCTTTAGTAAAGAAAGAGCACAGGTGGGCTACCAAGCACTCTTAATGAGTTTTATCGAGGTCTGGGCTGCAGCATCAGTGGGTAATGTTCAAGGCTTCTCCTGGATTGCTCATGGACTGCTGCAAGCAGAGGAAGCGGGATGAGCAAATCCTGTATACGCACTGTCACGAGTGGGCTAGTTGCTTTTCCCACTCGGAGGGAAAACTTCTGGGATATGCTGCAGGGTTCTGAGCAGGGCCATCTGAAGCTTTCATGACAGAATCAAAGTCTCCTGAGGCACAGCTGCAGTGGGAGAGCCAGCCATAACAATTGCAATGCTCATGTAATTAGAACAACACGCATCTTCCACTTGATAGGTTTGATTCCTCTGGGCCATCAGATCAGTCTTCCCGAGAAGCCATGAGGGTATGTATTTGTATATGTATCTAATTTTTTAATTTCTTTGCTAATTCTCACCAAATTAGCCTAAAACTCATGACACACACCAAACTGGCCTTGAATTCAGGGCGGTCTACCTGCCTTACCCTTAGAAAAAAATTCTAAGATTACAAATATGAACCACTTTGCTTAATATTTTTAAGACAGGGTTTTCTGTAGCCCCAGCTGGCCTTGAACTTTTTATGTAACCAATGATGACCATCAGCATCTGGGATCCTCTTGCCTCTGCCTTCCATATACCAGAGTCACAGCTGTCCTCCACCATGCCATGTCTAGCTTTTAAAACAGCCACACCTCCAAGGACTATGATGTCTGCTTTTTGATCACTTCCCCTCAATGGGGCTATGGTACCTGGCCTCAGTGGAAGAGGAAGCACTCAAACCTGATGAGACTTGATATCCTCAGGTGGGATGGTATGCGGAAGGGAGAGGGGAGATCGGGGAAGGGGGCAGGACCCAGAAGATGGGAAGGAGGGGGCTGCAATTGAGATGTAAAATGAAATAATTTATTTAAAAAAAAAAACAGCCACAACTCTCATGACAATAGTTCAAGGAACTTCCTGTGGGTCTGGCTGGGAGTTGAATAGCTCTGATGTACTCTGATGTACATGGTGGGGTTGAGATTGTGGTTGCCCTACCCCTGTGAACCTCCTGGAGCATCAGTAAGCTCATCCACATGTCCAGGCAGGCTCTGAAACAATGGAAAGCATAGAGGTACTTTCCAAGGTGGCCTTCACTTGGGTTATTTACCCTTAGTTTGGTGCCCAGCATCACTGAGGCCATAGGTATGGAAATAGTCTGACAGATATCAGTCAAGTCGCCAGCAAGCAACTGAACTGCCTGAGCCCAACAACCTTACTCATAAGGGTGAAGAGCATCAGAAATACTTATAACAAAGGTCTTGCACAAAATTAAGTCTTCTTTTTCAGTGAACTTTATCTAGCAATCTTGAACTTCTGGCTAAATCTCCTTAAAGATGGTTGGCACCTTCTGATCTGCATCACTTAGTTGAGCCAGTACTTGAAGCCAAAGGTTGAAACAGTTGAGGGCAAGCAGGAGCACCATTAAAGCCTTCCTTATGTGAAGGCAGCTGCATATCCAAGCCCCAAATTAAGGGAGAAAGAAGTCCAGGCAAGCAACTGTGAGGTGATGACAATATGTCTTTAATTTGGCATTGGAGTGACATTCTAATGTGTGCAGTAGTGGGAGGTGTGAATATGGATGTGAGGATTCTTTAATGAAAATTATTCATATGTTGAGAATCTGCACTGCAATAATATTCTATGTGAGTACAGACCACTGCTCTTTCAAATCAAGTAGCCTTTGGCCTTCTAAAAGGCTGTGAGGGAACAATGAACTTTGCAGTGTGTCTTACTTGATTTTCAGAGGTTCTGTTTTTAATCTCGCTGCTGTTCTGCTAGCTTTGAGACATTAATCTTTCCAAATTCCTCTCAATCTGAACATGTTCCTTCCATGTTTCATGAGGAAATGTAGAACTTATTTCTGTGGAAAATGCCAAAGTGCCTGAGGGTTTTAAGGTAGGCTACAAAGTCTGACCTTTTAAATATTACAACAAATTCAAAGTATGTTGCATAAATGTTTAAGCCATGGTGCAAGTGTTAGAATATGTCAGTGCCAATAGGATGCAAAGTTGTCCAAAGAGAAATAGGCGCAATGTAAGGGAAGGGGAGACATATTTACCCCAACTCCATATTCTTAAGATGTCGTAGACAAGGCAGTAAGACTGTTCTTTCTTGTGATTTTTGTGAACCAGTTGAGTTCAATCAGAGGATATTGACCTCTGCTGTACTCTTCTAAATACAGGGGATTTAAAGGAAGGAACACAGAGCTTGGTGTTGCACCATGCACTATTAAACCCCACCTTTGATATTTGTTTGCTAATTTGGACCCGACTTTTCACTTCTTTGGTTTTTATAAACTAATCTGTGAAATGCTGATGATACTCAATAATTGTTAACTTTTTTTAAATTCTCTGATAAAGATGCTTATCTGGCTGCTAGCACTAATAGACAAATGCCAAAGGGCCAGAATTGGATGGGTTTGCAAATTCATCTGGTCCACAGAAGTCACAAGAAAGAACAGTCTTACTATGACATCTTAAGAATATGGAGTTGGGGTAAATATGTCTTGTCTTCCCTTCCCTTACATTGGGTCTATTTCTCGTTGGACAATTTTGCATTCTTGGTATTAGGGTTTATAGTGTATCCTGGAGTTTATTCTTGGTGCTTACTCCCTCTAGGTGTATACAGCTGATAAAGTTACTTAACCCTCCTACATTTAGAATCTAAACCTCACCATATCCTCAACCTCAACTGAACTTCATATTTTTAAACTACGTTTTTATTTTTATATTAATATTTCTACCCACCTTCTAACCCACCAACCTAAGGCATGGGAGAAAAAAGGTTAGTAGAGACAGAGTGTAGATCACTTTAGACATAGGTGTCCTTGGGGCAATTTATCAGGATTCCAGGAGTGCAGCCAAACAGCATGCATAGGAACAGGTACCAGCAGCAACACAAACCAGCAGCAGTTTGGGGGAGGTCTAGAAAGGACACTAGCAGGAGCTTTGGTATTGGCAGTGTAAGTGACAATATTTGCCACACGGCCTTTTGGAGCCACCATCTCTTCAGCCCAATCTAGGCTCTTGATCTTCAGCAGTGAAAGCTGGAAGCATTGTCTGGAGTGTCTCAGAGTGAAGCAGTGAGGAGAAATGATGAGAAACGATGCCAAGCAAAATCCTCTCTGTGTTTCTGGGGTTTCTATTTATACTCCCTCAAAATCTTCACAAGGATATTTTCCTTTGACCAATACCACACCCTCTATACAAGGTACTTCAGGTTGACCAAGATCATGCAATCTCTAAAAAAGTCTGTCCATCAAAGGATGTTTTCCAGAAAAAAAGCATGTCCCCCACAATGACAGTTTCTGACTGGCAAAACATCATACACTCTTCTGTCAGGATGTTTTTCTTGCCCCTTTCATGAGTCTGTTTATTGGCAGTGGACAAAGCACCCCTACATCCCATACTTGAGACCAAAACAAAAAACACATTCATTTAACACAACCATGTTTTTAAAGAATCCAGAATTTCCACCACACTCAACTGCCTAGGATACTGAGAGCACTAGCATAATTGAAGGGAACACTTTAAAGCATATGTCTGAGCCTACACATAGAAAACAAACATATCGTCGTCACCATCATAATCAAAAATTCCAATGGAGAGGGAAAGAAAACCACACAGAAATCATCACACCATTTAATAAGAACCTGATGGGATCATCAAGAATTTGGGGCTGAGATGCTTCCGCAAGTTATTGCTAGCTGGTGCTTTGCTGAACACAATGAAAATACTTCTTTACAGCTCAGTAACCTGGGATATGTTACATTACTGGAATTAGTTATTTTCCTTTTCAAAGCTGTTCATTTAAGTTCTCAAAAGGAACCACTGACTCGACAGTGTCAAATGTCAGGATAAGGAATTGGTATGTCTCTTTTAATCTGAATCATCTATTTCTTTGGTTAATTGCAAGAATTTCATAGCTCTTTGCAGCTCTTCCCATTAAAAAAAAATGCAATCTATCTTCCTCCTTTTTCAGTCTGCACTGTTATGTTACTCCTTGGCCCAAAACAATGTATTGGATGTGCTAGTGTCAGGCCCAGGCTTGGACTTCACCAGACCTTGGTTGACTCCCCCTGACTCCTTGGAATCAGAACTGTGCTCCTATTTTGGGAAGTGGCCCAGACAAGCCTAGAGGAAAATGCGAGACCACAAAAGCAGACCTCAGCAGGAGCTCCCCTGAACCACTTGCCCCTAAGTGAACAGAACCATGGCTGGTAGCTGGCCAAGCTAACTGACCCCAGCTCACACCAGTGTCGAAGCATGAATAGCATATCATGGTCAGAAAGCACAGAATAAACAACTGCTTTACAGTAGACTTTTGTGTTTTTAGGTATCAAATCATGGTATCTGTCTATGGCTGGAATGGAATCTTTTCTCCCTCCTGTAGAGAGAGGTATGGAAGGAGTCATGGTGGTTCATTCTGAATTACCTTACAGTCCGCATAGGGAAGAGTCAAAGTGAGTGGACCATAGTTTCTGTAACATCATTGGTGACTTCGGAATGCCCCCTCTAATCATTTAGATTTAGTGTCTTTGCTCGTTCCACCAAGATATGCATGTTTTGAAAGTGCCTAATTTTTTTGAACCATTAATTAAATGTAAATGCTTGGCATGTGTCTTCTTTAGGTGGGAAATTCCCCTGCAATAGGAGGTCTGTAAATAAAGAGCACAGTGTATAGTGAACCAAAGCGTACTCTCTCATTCTTTTTCCTCTTGCATTAGCGAGAAACTCAGAGCTTGGCTCCCACTTCACCACTGAGCCATAACCCTAGCCTCAAATCACTTCATAAATCCATCAAAAGTTAAATAGCAGCACCAAATTCATTAAGGCACACCATATAAATGCTTTCTGTTTTGATTGGTTTTGTTTTCCAAAGCAAGGGATGATGTGGAAAGTCTGGGCATTAAGTAAATTAGCAAACAAAAGGGCCCAGCAGTAGGAGTCCTGTAGTTCTCTCCTCTCTTGGTGTTCTGTTCCTTGGCTGTTCTGTGGGAACTGATTTTTACTCTGCATGCCAGTCTTTCCCCACATTCCATGTGCTTTCTCCTTTGGGCCTTACTCCAAGGTTATCTCAGATTTCTCCATTTCCCTGTTTCCTTGGCAGTCCCCTCTACAGCTCTTCAGCCATAACTGCGAGCCTTTCATTGTACTTTCCTTGTTCCTACATTCCCTCCCATTAGATAGGTGGGGAATAGGGTCATCCAAGCACTCTGCAGAAACCTCCCCCAGCTCTCACTAATGCATTATACTGGGGGTATGACTGAAGAAATTATGCTATAGACCTCGTACATGTCAAGAATGATGGCATTCAAATTCTGGGGTACAGTGTCTTCATAAAGCTTCTCAATGTACTTCTGTCTGAGTGGCCCCTCTTTGGAGCTATCTGTGGAGGCAGTGAACTGACACAAGACCAAATTAGGAGCATCCACTGCAATCCACATTTTTTTTGGTGTTTTTTTATACTTTATTTTTTTATTTCTTCAAGTTACATCTCAGTCACAATCCCTTCCCTACTCCCCCTTCCTGTCCCACCCTTCCACCCTCTTCCCCCCAACAGCTCCCCCTTTCAGTCCAACAAATGGTTCCTTCTCTTATAACAGTAAATATTATACAAAACAACAGAAATAAATACGCCACATTTATGAGAGTTAAATGGCCCAGCATACATTCCCAATGTCCAGTTCATACATATTTGGCCCCTGACTTTAACATTCTACCATCTAACCGTCTCCATGAGTTTAAAGTTCTATATCTGACTCAGCTTTCATACTAACTTGCATCATCTATTTTAAAAACATCTTCTTAGATCCAGAACACCCTCTTGATTCCTAAACAACTCAAAATTTAACTATGAGACTCTAGCTATCTATTCTTCAACCACCTCAGAGACCTGAGAGGGATAAATATATCTGAGTATGTAGGAAGTGCAGGGCCTGCATCATCCAAAACTAAGAAATGACATATCAGTGGCTGCCTGGACAGTTCCTGTTTTCTCTCCATATGTTACAGCATCAATCTTCAATCCACATTCTTTTAAGGCACACCCACAGACACCTTTTGGACTCAGGTTCCGAAAATTCCTCTTATAGCTAATGAAGAGGGGCTTTCTAAGGTGTGTGCCTTAAGTGTATGTTACTACATAGTCCTTCCGTGTAACCAGTCTTAACTAAGAAGTGCTTTCAGTAACAATCATAACCTATTAATGGTGATGTCTTTACAGCTTGCATTGGGTTTTCTCAAAGTTACAGATTCAGAGCGAGTCTTTTCCTCGTGAAGCTTACTCACAGAGGAGATCTATTGGAGGTTGGGACAAAATGTAATTTTATAGTAATCACTGAAAGTGTTTCTTAGGAAACCTGCTTAAACTAAGGAGACTACATTTTCCCCCTAGCAATTGTTTACCTGAAATATATGAAATCTTCTAAATTACTTTGTCCCTAATACTATCCTGTGACTAAACTGGCTTTTGAATGGTAGGTTAACACTATAAATATAAGAAAAATTGGCTATAAGTACTCCCTAATTTCAGTCATATGGTGACATCCTCATAGGACTGAGGTCCTGTGTCTATTTCTTTATTCTTGATCACAGGGGGATTTAAGTAAGAAGCTTATATGGTCCCTTATACAAAACTTTTCCTACTTTTTCTTTGTGTTTTTAAAAGAAAGCCCTGGTGTGTTATAGAATTGTAGAGATTTTCTGATAAATGTATGTCTGAAAATTTCCTATTAATCAAGCCTGGTATTTTATATAGTACTTTATAAACTGGTTTATAACTGTGAGTATATGTGTATGTTCAATTGTGTATACTCACATATATGTTGAGGAAGAGAATGGGGCTTTGAGAATTAAAAAAAAAAAAAGTCATTTTCTGTCCTGTCTTTGGGAAGAATTTCCTGGTCCTGACAGAGTGAACAACCAATATACTGAAAAGAAAATTATTTGCAAGGAAGGAGCAAAGTTCTGTTTTAGTGTGGCATTTGAGTTAAAGAGATTTGATACAAAAAAGATTTAAATGAAAGCAAGGTAGCAATAATCATATCTTATTTCTTCCCTCCCTCCATCTGTGTAGCTCTGATCCCCAGGAGCTTTGCCCCTTGCCTAGGTCTCCAGTCCTTTTCTCCATCTCTCTCTCTGCCCAGTCTACATGACCAATCTTAATGCCTTTGATAAGCTGTCTTTATTCACTTATTCCCCCACCCCTGATTCCCACAGGTCACATCAATACTTGTGCCATATTTATAGTGTATCTCCTTCATCACAAATCATATTGTCATTTTGATGGAACTATGGACACCAAACAAATAGATTCATGAGAAACACTTAGAACCATGCCTGGCAGTATGAGTGCTCAAGAAGTATGGGATGCTGCTGTTACCATCACAATCCCTTCCAGGGCCATTCTTGTGAAAATAGTGGGAGTTTATGGGAGCAAGATACTATGTTAAAGATCATTCAATTAAAGCATCTAAATTAGTAAATTCTTCTAGCATTGATAGAATTTCAGGCTCATGGGTAGCAGCCCACAGTCAATGGTAAATTCATGTGGCAACAGTCACAGTGCAGCTAAGCATTAAATAATGAGATTTCTACCAAGACCTGTGGGAATCAGGGGTGGGGGAATAAGTGAATAAAGACAGCTTATCAAAGGCATTAAGATTGGTCAAGTAGACTGGGTAGAGAGAGATGGAGAAAAGGACTGGAGACCTAGCCAAGGGGCAAAGCACCTGGGGATCAGAGCTACACAGATGGAGGGAGGGAAGAAATGAGACAGTAGCAGGTTTTAAAGCAACTTCTATGACACTTGAGAAAAAAGGAATTCATCATCTAAGTAAAAGCAAAGCATCCGACATGAGGAACGTTGAACCGCCTGTAGGGTGGATTAATTTCTGATACATCCAGTGGACATACAGAGTGAGTGATCAGTTAATAATATCCTACCATGAAGACAGTATGAACACAGACACTAGGTGCAGCTGAATGGACAACCTGGAGGGTTTAGGACTTGGTACACAAGTCATGCCACCAAACAAATCGAGAAGACTCAGGCCCTCAGATGATGAGGCAAGTAAGGCACAACCTTCTCACTAGTCTTTCTCTTATATATTTTGAAATGAGTAAGAGAAGGAAGTTTTGATCTTCTAAAAAATACAAGGCAAACCTAAAGGTTTTATTAGGGTTCTAATAACAATTAATTTTTGTTTTCTTACTTGAGAAAGTTGGCAAGGTATATAAAAGTTGAAGGGTGTTTCTTCCCGTTTTAGGTCAGTATTTGACTTAACTTACCCTTTCCTCTGTCTTTTGGAAACATACATATCTTGGTAAAGATTGGGTAATAGACAGTGATCTAAACAATTCCAACAGTTAAGAACTTGTGTCAGAGAAAAGTCAGGATGTATTGATTGGAAAGGGGAAAGGCTTCCCAGAAACCATTTGGTTTCTATGAGAGCCAATTGCTGAGAAGCACTGTTTAGAAACGTTATTCATTTGTCCATATGACTACATATCTTTGTATACACTTGCATGTATATGTATCTGTGTGTCCAATATGTGAGTAAATATATGCACATACATAAGAGAATATAGTGTATTTAATATAATTTACTCTGTGGTTAAAAGTCTGAGTTACACTTGCTTATTTAGTAACCACATATGAGTCTTCCTCCACAGGGAAATTAAGTTATAAGCCGGCACGACTCACATGATCTCACTCTGAACACTCTATAATATCTTCCAGATCCAAATTGTCTCCAGATCCACCCAGACCGTGTTTGAAATGCCAGATGTTTTATACCCCTTCCTCTTTTCCCCCTTTTCTCTTTCAAGTATATGACATGCAGTCACTCTGCTCTGGATCAAGAGGGTCACCTGAAATGTTGCCAACATATCTGGTTTCTCAACATTATGATTATGGAGAAATTGATTCCATTTCCATTTCTAATGCTAAAATAAACAGAGGGAAGTAGGAGCTTGGGGACTCAGGTCATGGAAATGTAAGCTGAGTTTCTCGAGCCTATCGTATGGTTATTTAAAAAGTCTTGCTTGTGACCAGTATTTCAAGAAAACTATTGTAGAGGAACTTTTATTTCAGAGATCCTTGATAGGTAGTCTCAAAGCCCAGCTATGATTTATCCGAATATAGTCAATCCCAAGGACCTGTTTCCTTGGACAATAAAGAAGCAAAAATTAATCTGTCATATCCTTCTATTGATGCTGGCCAGAATGTGTTGCTAAAATTACATAAAGTAGACAGCTTTAGAATTGTGTGCTTATGAAAACCGTGTGTGTGTGTGTGTGTGTGTGTGTGTGTGTGTGTGTGTGTGTGTGTTTACAGAATCAAGAGGGAATGTGATCACATCGGGCTGATGAAATGTCAATACACAACACAACTGAGCTGTGTCACTCACAACTGGAGTTGCTTGTGTCTTATACACACTTTCCAGGCTGAGGTCTAAATGATCGTAGCTTGAATGAGCTGATTACACACTGCCTTTCTCAAATGATCATTTTATGTTTAGCAGTTTAGCTTTGACAAGTTGATAAGTGGCTAGCTGAGGATAGATACCCAACATATGATTTGCAATCATAATTTTAGAATTAAAAAATAGTCAATCTGATTCAATTCTTTCTTATCAAGATGAAACCCAGAGGAGAAAATTATTTCAAAAATTGTTAACTATAACAGGTGAAAATGTGGGTCCAGATCACAGTTTTTCTTGACTCTTCTTCATTGGTCTTTCTTCATTTTCACAGTTCTGTTAGTTCTCTAATATTTAAAACTATTGTAATTCTCATCATTTTCTTACATCACTATTATATATAAGTACACAAATCTTAGTGCTCATGCATCCAAGGATCTGGATTTATTGTCTTAACAGCCAGTTTGCCTTAGGTGCCAAGGAGCTAATGTGGAGGTCTCCCTCTCCCCTCTCCCACCCCATCATATATATCCCTGCATGCATCCTGAGCATCATTAGATAACACATTTCCTGTTATTCCACACCAGGAGTTCTCAAGCACAGAGCCCTGGGCAGAAAATGTAAGACTTGGATGTCCAAATGTAAGAATCATCTATTTTGTGAAAAGAGAGCTCTGCCCAACTGGGGTAGTCTGTGCTCGGGGCAAAGAGATGGGAAGAAGTATGGTGAGGATCCTAGGTATTAGGTTTTGGGGAATCTTAAACATGTAGAAAACTGGAGAGAGAAATTGCTGGAGCTATTAGGGCAAAGAGGGCTCTTGAGGTGAAATTTAAGAGTTGGGAACCCCAGGTACTCTGGCTCTGTCCCTTAAAAGGTATGGGATGGATCTTAAACAGCTCAGCAGTGGGTGATTCTGGCTCTACAGAGTAGAATCGGTACCTTTTCCTTCATCTGGGCTGTGCTTGACCTTGTGGAGAGAGACAGACATTACCGGAAGCCTCAGTGAGGAACAGACCAGAAGAAACTGGGCTCACATTTGTAGAGTCATGTCCTCTCTAGACAATGTTATTGTATCGGGTTCTAAACTGCATTCCAGATTATAACTCAGTCTGGAAGGTGGTACATCTACTAAACAAGGAATGAGAGTGTGAATCACGAATTTCTTTTCTTAGACTGGCATTGTACTTGTTTTCCATAATCGAGGTTAAGAAAGAGGGTTAGACTATAGACATTCTTACCCAGTGATGTGTCCATAAAATAGAGCTAGTTCGTCAGTGGGGTGTCAGTGAGGTTTAAGTTTTGTAGCCCAAAACATGAATATGTAAAATAAATTCTGTCATAGGCAAGTAAGTTCATTGCCAGTTTAGAGTTTTATCTCATGGCTTTGGTTGCTAGCAACAATTCTGAAAACTAGGTGTCTTTATGTGTCTTTTGCTTTTAATTAGGACTTCTTCCCTGGGGTCAGAGAAGGACACGATATATACTGATATAACCTCTTTCCACTCTTATTCACTTAATTCCTCTGTCAGTGACATTTTTAGTGCCTCACTCAGTCTGACCACTTGGAAAAGATGAAAATGTGTACGTCTAGGGGGAAAAACTTAGTGTGAATCTAGATGAAGCCCCCAAAGGCTTCGGCACTACTGCATGTGAGCACATGTCTCTTAGTGTTCATGAATCTGAGGATCTCTCATAAGTATGTCTTGTTTAGGTGACCGTACTGTTGAGAGTTTATGGGTGCAGCTTCCCTGTCACATCTACACAGTACTGTATAGCAACAGACATCATACGATGCCATTCCCAGGATGTTTCCTGAGCCCGACTGTAGATGTATCCTTGGGCTTTGGTATGTCATAGCTAGTTGTCTTCTGCATTTTGACCACTCGTGGATTCTTATAATAGTTTCCATCTACTGCAAAAAGATACTTCTTTGATGAGGGCTGAGAGATACCCTTATCTATGAGTATAAGGTTATGTATTTAAACTAGTTAGATTTTATACTGGTTTAGGATAGTAGCAGTAGTAGGTTCTCCTTTAGTGTCCATGATCTCTTAGCTGTAAATAATTGTTTGGTTTACAATACCAGGCATAAATCTCTACCCACTGGATGAGTCTTAGTCCAAGTTGGCAGCTGTTGATTACCCCTTTTGGTGGTTTGAATAGAAATGGGCCCTATAGACTCATTTGTTTGAATGCTTGGCCCTTAGGGAGTGACACTATTAGGAGGTGTGGCCTTGTTGAAGTAGGTGTAGCCTTGTTGGAGAAGTATGTAATTCTGGATATGAGTTTTGAGGTCTCTTATGCTCAAGCTACACCCAGTGTAATACACAGCCTCTTTTTGCTTGCTGCCTGAGGATCAAGATGTAGAACTCTCAGCTCTTTCTCTAGCACAATGCCTGCCTACACTCTGCCATGTTTCTGCCATGATGATGATGGACTAAACCTCTGAAACTGTAAGCCAGCCCCAATTAAATATTTTGCTTTATACAAGTTGGCATGCTCATGGTGTCTCTTCACATCAATAAAACCCTAATTAAGACATCCCTCAAATAAAAGTACCACTGTCGAACCATCACAGATCTCTCCCTGGGTTGGTCACTGTAAAACCTGTTGACTGCTCCCTTGGCAGCTTTCATAACACCTTTGGGTACTATGAGAGCTAGTTCTCAGGGAGGAGGCCTGCAGGTAAGTTCAAAAATGTATTGACATTTTGATCCTGAGCAAATTCTGAAAACTTTATGTGTTTTGATTAAATCATTTTTAAAGAACAGAGAATAGTAGTGCCTGCTTCAAAACTGTTTTGTGAGGTTTTATAGGATTTAAAAAGTAAGTTTAATAGTACACTGTTTCTGGTATTCAATAAATATTCATAGTTGTTGGGATTGTGCTGTCATACTGTAAAATACTATTTTAATTGTAATTCCTAAACTTTTTCAGACAGTTGCTTACTTTCTGGTCTCTGTCCTCTGAAGTACAAGTTCTTCCTGTACTTCAGGTATTTAGGGCACATAATGTGGGCAAAGACATAAATTCATGACTTTTGTGACTTATAGTATTTGTAGTCTTCTATAAAGTTGTGTTCTGCTTCTTTTCCTTTCATGATAAAAGCAATGAGAATATAAAGTATGCTGTGTACATACTTGCAGCTTCCATTTACATAACTGGTGTCATGTTGGTTAAACAATGTGAAGCTCATAAAGGATTTGTTTGAGAGTTACATCAACAAGAGCACTAAGTGGAATTAAAAATGTGATTTATTGAATTTTTAAAAATTTTTAAAAATTTGTAATAATAGATTCCCTTTTTCTCTCCCTTAACAGATGGGCTTAGGTCACGAGCAAGGATTTGGAGCCCCGTGTCTAAAATGCAAAGAGAACTGTGAAGGGTTCGAACTACACTTCTGGAGGTGAGCTCTTGAAACTGTAGAATCATTAGTCTTCTCCCTTCTTGGGCAGTGCCCCTTGGACAGTGTGGTTGCACTCTCTGACAAATTCTTGGGCACAGCTCCTTAGCTGCAAGGTCTGATTTCTAAGAAGTTAAGAAAAAGTGAAGCTGTTCGGTGTTCCCGTCATGAAGTGGGTTTGGTGATAACTGTATGTAGAGTTGTTTAACATAGTTGCTGTTTTTTAAATTTCCTATGACCTTCCAGATACTGAGTATGCCTTTCTAAGTAGCATGGGAGTTTGTGGTAGTCCTCCAGAACTGGAATTATCTTATTGCAATTGACGTCTCATGGCTCACACCTGCCTTTGCAGGGCAGTCAGTATGTGTGTTCACTTGCATGTTCACATTCTAGTTGCCAGGAAATGACATGAACTTTAGTTCTTAAGAAATTTTCTAGGGCCCTGGAGAGATGGCTCAGAGGTTAAGAGCACTGGCTATTGTTCCAGAGGACCTGGGTTCAATTCCCAGCACCCACATGATAGCTTACAACTCCAACTGTCCGTAACTTTAGTTCCGGAGGATCTGGTACCCTCACACAGACACACATGCAGGCAAAACACCAATGCAAATAAACAAATAAACTAAACAGATAAATAAATAAATACATCTTTAAAAAAAAAAAAGAAATTTTCTCACTAGGTAATCCATGCCTTTAATACCAGCCTTCAGGAGATAGATAGATCTCATTTGTATCCTGTAAATCTAAAATTGTAAACTTGCTCTTTCAAAGATCATAAAAGTTCTTCCACATGCCTCCTGAAAATTAGAGGATAATAGTTGCCCTGTGGCAATACCTTTTTTTTTTTTTTTCCAATACTGAGGATTGGGCCTAGAGCTTCATGTAAGCAAAACCAACATTGTCCACTGAGCTATAGCCCCAGTCCACACTGAACTTCATTTAACTACCACTTCCATGCTTCAGATTACCATAGAAAACAATGAAAAGAATTCAACAACCATTATGTTGTACACAGTGTAATGTATAAAGGGAGATGAAGCTTTATACAGTAAGCTAAATTTGTCTAGGTAACAGAAAAAGATGTCTTAAAGAGCAGTGGCAATAGAAATCACTTTTTCCAGAAGTAATGGTACAGTTCCTTACTTTTGTTGTTTGTTTTCAAAGAGCTTACAATTTTCCATGGAGTTTGTAAGTTCCAGACTCAGCTAGATGCCATTGCCTATAGGCAATGATCATCTCATTGAACACAAGATAATATCTCTGGATTAGAATGAGGTCAGAATGAGGTCATCTGCCCGTACTACTAAAGGGTCAGAATCACAGATGCTCAAATCTCATCATAAAACCCAGGTTTGCTTGCCTTCTATTTATTTCTTCTTCAGAATTTTTTATAGTATCTAATACATGGTAAATTCTGTGATTGGTTGATGTGTTGTATTGTTTGGGGAAAAATGACAAATGTTTGTTTTACATTCTCTGTTTATTGAATCCAAGGATAAGGAACCCAAAGATACCAAGGTGATCATTTCACTTCTTTTTTTGCATATTTTAATGTTTATTTATTATTTCAAGTTACATCTCCATCACAGTCCTCTCCCTCCACCCCTCCCAGCCCCACCCTCTTACCCTCTCCCCCATCCCCCAGCATGCATAATTCTTTTTTTTTCAGTCCAACAAATGGTTCTTTCTCTTATAACAATAAATACAGTACAAAACAACTGAAGTAAATAGGCCACAATTCTGAGAGTTATATGGCTTAGCATACATTCCCAATGTCCAGTCCATATGTATTTGGCCCCTGACTTTAACATTCTACTGTCTAACTATGTCCATGAGTTTAAAGTTCTCTATCTAACTCAGCTTTCATACTAACTTGCATCACAATTTTAAAAACATCTTCTTAGATCCAGAACACCCTCTTGATTCCTAAACAACTCAAATTTTAACTATGAGACTCTAGCTATCTATTCTTCAACCACCTCAGAGACCTGAGAGGGATAAATATATCTGATTATATAGGAAGTGCAGGGCCCACAGCTTCCAAAACTAAGAAATGACATACCCGTGGCTGCCTGGTCAGTTCCCATTTTCTTTCTTTTTTTTTTTTTTTTTTTAAATACTTTATTTTTTTTTCTTCAAGTTACATCTCAGTAACAAACCCCTCCCTATTCCCCCTTCCTAACCCGCCCTTCCACCCTCTTCCCTCCAGAGGTTTCCCCTTTCAGTCCAACAGCTGGTTCCTTCTCTTATAACAGTAAGTATTATACAAAACAATAGATATAAATATGCCACATTTATGAGAGTAAATTGGCCCAGTATACCTTCCCAATGTTCAGTTTATACCTATTTGGCCCCTGACTTTAACATTCTACTATCTACCCAACTCCATGAGTTTAAAGGTCTATATGTGACTCAACATTCTTACTATCTTGCAACACACTTTTAAGAGTATCTTCTTAGATCTATAACACCCTCTTGATTCCTAAACAGTTCAAAATTTAACTATAAGATTCTATCTGTCTATTCTTCAACCACCTCAGAGACCTGAGAGGGATAAATATATTTGCTTACATACATTACAGCATCAATCTTCAGCTGTTTGGCCCCGTTTCTCTGACAGACATTGATTGTAGAGCAGGAATTATGAAGGACTTACCTATCCTGTCTTGGCAGAGCTAGGCTGTTGACTTACCTGCCACCATGACCACCCCTTTCCTTTATGGCTACCATCGCCCCCTGGTGGGCATAGTGTTTTCAAGTTTAAAATAATCCTTTCAGCTATGCAGTTTCCTATTCTGCTTGTGAGATATTTTTAAAGCTCATTCGTAAGAGACATGGCCTTTTCTGTAAACTAGGTTAGTTTAGAGTAACTTGTTGGTGTGCATCATCTCTCCTGCAAATTGCTATGCTATAATCTGATATTTTCAAATTGTTGAAAGGTTAACCAGACAAGAACAGACCTCCATGGGATGAAAATCCTTTCTTTCTTTAGTTCTATCATCCCATATGATAAACTGGCCATAGTCTTAGGGTCCAAGAGTCATAACTACTAGAAGTTGGCCTCCACCCTAGCTGGTGTTTGCATGGTCTCTCCAGGTGATATTTCTTAGTAATGCTGTCATCCTCCTGGTGGGTGTCCAGACATGTTTCTCCAGTGGCTTCTTAGTCATTCCCCAACTTCCATAACTGGAAGACCAGAGGCAGATGACTTTGACCTCTGAGTCCAGCTGGTTTTCAACATTTCTTAAAATGCATTTTAAATTGTTCATTTGTTTGTTTGTTCATATTCTACGCATATGGGTATTTTGCCTACATGTATGTACACCACATGTGTGATTAGTGTCCTCAGAAGTCAGAGGGACTGTAGGGTCCTCTGGAACTGGGGTTTACAGACAATTGTTGACATCTCTGTGGATGCTGGGAACTGAACCTCCACTCTCTGGAAAAAGCAACGACTGCTCTAACCACTGGACCATCTCTCTAGCCCTCTTTTGGTACAGTCATAGAAGCATATTCTAGACCAGTGATCCTGAGTGAAAACAAAGATGTCATGTGCAAACCAGGGCCATGGGGTCCCCAGCTACTTAATTACCTCCATCTTCACAGTGAACCTAGACATTTAGGGCTCACTCCATAACATGTCCATAGCCATAGAATGGTTGGTATATTGAAATAGTTTGATAGGTGCTGTTGTGTACTCACAATTGCCTAAGAACCCTCTGTACACACTGGACCTATTCCTTTTATGGCATTCTTTTGCCTTGTTGGCAGACATAAGCATCTGGCCTCCATTTGTTTATCCAGCCATTCACACTCTCCCAACTACTTGTTCCATGTTATTTCCCCAAATTCTCTGAATTTCTTGCCACATACGTCCATGCTTGGAAAGATACTACCACCCAACACTAGAAACAGAAATTCTTAGATCATGCACTACTGTGGCCCACTGTATTAGTCAGCAATAGCTGCTGTAATAAAGCACCACAGATTTAGTGGATTAAACACAAATGTATTTCCCCAGCCACTGTGAAAGTTTTAAAGTTTTGTAGAGAGTCCAGTTTCTGAGTTGTAGGCAGTCACTTTCTCACTATGGATTCTCATGGCCAGTGTATGTGTGCATATGCACACACATGGGAGGGATCATCTGTATATTATATATGCCCTCCAGTCCTATCAGATTAGGACCTTTCTGTATGATCTCATTGAACTTTAATTACCTCTTGGAAGCTTGATCTTTCGTTCCATTAGACAACAGGACTTCAGCATGTGAACTCCAATTGGAGGGGATCCAATGTGATCTCTGCCACTTCTTCACGTGCTTCCGCACATTCCCAAGTTAGAGATCATTTCTCTTAAATACTATAGAGTATTCAGGCTTCACTCTGCTTCATTTACCCATAAGGCTCTGGCTAGTGCCTTCCATTGCCTCATTGCTGAGGACAAAGGAGCCCCCTTGATATAGTTAGCCTCTTGGCACAACCCACAGTGCTGTGGGTGGAAAACTGTTGTATTTTTTATTTAATTGATCATTCCTACTGTTTGTAGAATCTGATTTTTGTTGTCGGGCAGCTGAGGTACCTCTTTCCTCACTGCCTTTCAGATGAAGTTGCTATCATCTTTGGAAGCCTCACACCTGAACATACAATCAATCACTTCTACCATTAAATCAACAATAGTTAGAACCCTTTCTGTGTCCTCAATCTCTCTGACTTCTGTTTCCATTCATTTTTAAGGGCTTGAGTGATTAGAGTAGGTCTGCCTGGACACCCCTCCCCCATTTACCAAATAAAGAACATGTTTATGGAAATAATATCGGGGTGAAAGTCTTCGGAGCAGCCTTAGATTCTGATCCTCATAGCATTTTATGTTCCTGATTCTTCCTCCTAACTTTTCTCACATCCATTGTTTCATGTGAGGAAGCAGGCTTAGGAAAGTAAACAAATACCTTATCAATGGCTTACAGAGGCAGGACTGAACTTGAACCCAAAGCTTGGCAAAGTCTTCCTAACTATCTTTCTTTATGCCACGTTAGAAACTGCAATGCATTTTCACTTTCAAAACCAGACAGCTTTGAGCTTCATCAGCTGTCTGCTCTGAAGTGTGATTTTTGTGGCACAGACATCCTTGTGAACAATGGCATCCTTTATCTCTGCATGTTTCCCTTCTTTGGTGTGCTAGAGATTCCAAGACTAGAGGAAAACTAGAAATTTAAAAAGCTGCCATTTATCCAACAAGAACTATTTACGGGACACACTTCCCGTAACATGCAGATATAAATATTTTTAAAATTTCTGCCACAATTCCAGGATTTTAAGTCATTTCTAACAGATTTTTTTTTCCAATCTGAATATGTAGCAAGATGCTTACAACCATAGGTCACTTGTCATATAAGTAACAGAATTATACTTTTGCCTAACATGTCTTAAAACAGTTACATTTTACAAAAGATGAAATTATTTCAATTGTATTGTGCATGTTGCTGAATTTCTAATTGATTTAAACCTGGCAGAAACCTGAGGACTCCTGACCGTAAATGGAGTAGCCCTTGTGTTGAATTCTGTAACAGAGGCTCATGCTCCTGCCCATATATGTATATCCCTGATAGAAAAGGGCAGCTTCCAACCTTTTAAAGTACAGTTTGTAGCAGTTCCACAGCCTTGTCTTAGATCACCGGGACAGCTGGCAATATATCTGAGCTCTCCAGGTTTCGCTACTTGCAATGGAAAAATAATCATTTTTATGAACCATGATACAAAAACCATTTCGTTCTCAGGAGAGTGAATTGGAGTTTCTTGACTACTTTCAGCTTGAAACTGTAAATTTCTGTGTTTTTCTCTGTTAAGACTTTAGAAATTCCATTTTCTCTTGGATTTAACTCAAGAACTCATAAGTTGTCACATAAAATATTAACTCTAGAGTGTGGGTTTGTTTTATGTATTAGTGTGTGTGTGTATTAGGTGCTAATTTTTAAAAATAATCTTTTATTTCAAACAACAGTGCCCACACACACACACCATAGAACTTCAAAGTCTACTTCTCTGTCTTTTTTAAAGTTTAAAAAAAAAAAAAAACGGTGATTTTAACCTAGTTTGATTCTGAGTGCAGCTGGCTATTTCCCTCATGTATCAGACACCATAAGCTAAAACTGTAGAAATTACTATGAAATGATTTTAAGAGCAAATTTTTAACTAATACAACACAGATTTCCACACTGTTCATATCATGGCCCCTGCCGGGGTTTTATAGGTGTCTTGCTGGAGTTTGTGCTGGCTGTTCAAGGTGGGTATTGTCACCGCAGTGGGAGTAGTGAAGGATATGCTCACTTCAGCTGCTGCAGTGATGGCAAATCCAACTGAGAAAGTGTACATCCTGCTCTTTCTGGGTCCTATTTTACCAAGCATACAGTCCCAAAACGATCCCCGTGGAAATGGGGATGCAGAAGAGCTAGCTAGACAATAGTCCGCATTTAAACCTGTTCATTAATCAATAATAGGTTTTGTCTACTTAGAAAAGTGAGCAGCAAAGGGGATGTGACACTTTTCTATTTCTTTTCTTGCTCACCATAGCTGTTGGAGTGTTGTTTAACCTGATCCAATTTGCCTGGTAAAGGTATAGTGGGTGGGTAAAGGAGTTGCTAGGAAAAAGGAGTTTCATCCAAAAAAAAAAAAAAATGAATTCTCCAAAGGATGAGCAAGCCATGTAGTTAAAGTAATACAGAGTTGGGTCTTGTGTCATCTGTCAGGCACCCTCCCTTTTACTTAGTACTTTCACGGTAAGTGTAACTGTACCTACAGTTTGTTAAAACTCATACTTACCCACCAGAAAGTTTCATTTCCCTTATCATGCTTTTATTGCTCATTAAAAACAAAACAAAACCCCAAACTCTTTATTTTCTGCTACACATGTTTACCGATGTAAACCTAGGTCACCAGATCCGAAGTCACACTCACGGTATCAGCAGTGACTTCATTGGTTGGCAGAACACGTACCAGAGTCCAAAGCCTCATAAAGATCTGTGTATCTGTTTTGAGAACTGAATTCCTCCCCTACCCCATTCCCTCTCCACAAGGTATAATTTTAATCTTGACCTAAGCACCATGTGACAGTTTTGTAGATAATTCCATTGTTTTGGGTAACTGAAGGCAAACAAAGACCACACTGTAGAAGGCTGATATGCTCTTTTCCACTAGATGGAGGTATGAGATAACCAGATGTAAGAAAGGCTCTTTTATAGCTACAATAAAATACATTAATTCTCCACAGGTTTTTACCAAATAAAGTTTCCTGACCAATATGTGTGCAAGAAAAGGGATGTGTTTTTTCACCTCTGGTTTCTGTCCCCTCTTTCTCCTGCCTCTTCTTCTCCCCTCCCTTTCTCCTCCCTATACCCTCCCTCCCAACCCCCCTTCTTCTCCCTCTCTCCTTTTCTCTAAGTCATACCTAGTCTTTCCACTTTATGTATTAGAAAGAATTTTAAGAAAACTGGAGACACAAAAATATATAATTTTTTAAGAATTTGTTGTTTTGCAAAGACATCTATTTAATTTTTTAGTACTTTGTTTTTCCTGATTCTGGCATAAAAATGTTAATTTTAAATCAGAAAACCTGTTAAAATCTTCTTCATGCTATTGTGATGTGTCTCTATGTGACCAGTCAGAGCATCTGTGTGTAACTACAGAATGTTTTCTTTCTGATGAATCCTAATTACTTGTGTTTCACTGATTTTTCTCACTGCTCTGAACACCTACAGGCCAATATGAATAATTGGAGAAAGCAGGGTTAGTTTTTCTGTCTTTAAATTTAAAGTTAATAAACTAACTATAAATGTATGCTCAGTGTTTGGTGGATTGGGATTGGATGTTTTGTTTCCTTCTTTTTCCAGAAAAAAGGCTTTTCTGGGAGCCTCCCGATTCTTATTTATAATGAGATCAAAAACTAATGTGATCATGTGAGATGTTGAATCCTTCTGGTATGAAAAGTGGACATTCACATGATAGTTCCCCCTATCACTCTTAACTTTATTCCTTGTGGTTTAGAGTTATTTGACTGTTTTTCATAATTTCCTAGGTACAATACTTCAATATTTGTACTTTTGTCCTTTCTAGTATGAGCATCTACACTCTAAAGTTCTTTTGTTAGTGATCTATGTAATTTACCACATACACTTAACAGTATCTAATGCTACTTTGCATCCAAACTTCAAAAAGTTATGGAATGCTTTTTGAAATGCTCAACATTATTGCCCTATATTTTCACATTCCATATTTTCAGATTAAAATTTTGATACCACAGAGCCCCTGTCTCTCATCTTCCTCTGTTACCTTTTCCAGTTTGGTCCTTCGCCACACCCCTTTCTGGGTCCTTAGCCTTTCAAGCCATACTTTCCCCAGGAGACAAAGGTGTTGATGCAATTCATTCATATTATATACTGTTCCCTGAATCTTGATATGTGAAGGTTTTGTTTTAATTTGTTTTGTTTTGTTCTACCAATAGTTAACACTAGATTGGCTGCTTGATATCATTATCCCATATCACAGACAATCCAAATATCACAATAGCTTAGTTTTGAAGACATCCAACCTTTCAATTTTTCCCATCCCTTACCTCAAATCTATTTCTGTTTTTTTTATTTTTAATCTTGATAAATTAAACATTCCTTTTACTATCATTTTCATTGCCAAAATCCATGTTGTCTTCTTGAGAGTCTATCACTAAGCCTAAATCAACCGCAAGCTTAGTTAGATTTGCATGTTAAGAAGATAGGAAATCTCTTCTTTTTGTCTCCACTGTTCCAGCTGTGGTATATTTTACCTAGACCACAGCAAAGACCACCAAGCTTGTGAATTACATTATGAAGTTCTCACAGTCCTGCTGTTCTTAAAAACCACACCACTGCTAACTCCATGCACAAGTTTTGAATGAAATGAGTGTATCTGGAAGACTAACATGTTATATAGCCTTCAAGTATATTCTATCCCTAGTCTCTGCATGGTAGGTTGGGATATTTGAAATAATAAGCCTGTTCATGTTACTGGTTATCTATGATCCAGTGCCTCATAATTGCTCATAATGAAGGTCAAACTCTGCATGGTGTGCTGTTGTTCCCATGGCCCAGGGCCCCACAGTGTGCCTATGGGTGTCTTATGACTTGCTCTCTGTTCTCATCAACTTCACACTCACTACCTGCTTTCTCTAGCATGGGACCTATTAGAATATCTCTTTCCTAATTTAGGGCCACTGCAAATACTCCTTTCTATTCAAGTGATGGGAGCCTTTCCTCAGCACCAAATATATACTTGCCCACCTCCACACTTATGGTTTATGCATCTTTCAGCTCTAAACTTAAATATCACTTTCTTTTGGAATCCTTTCTTTACTGAGTTGAAGTAAAAATTCTCCTGTCATGGTAGCCTGTTTTTCATTCCTAACACAAATGCAATTAAAATGTCTGTGAGTATCTCTGTAAGGATGTATCCTTCTCAAATGATGGGATTAAGGGTGTGTACCATCACCACCCTGTTCCTTGTAACTCTAGAATTTATAAGACAACTAACTCTATAGTGATCCTCCTGTCTCTGCTGAAGTTAAAGGCATGGGCTAACACCATACATTTCATATATTTTACCTTAGCTCCCTATGTTTTCAACTCTTGGAAGAATTTATTTACAGTATTTTAAACCTCCTACCTGCTTTTTAATGCCAAACCATGAAAATATCCTTTATATCTACAAAAAAAAAAAAACCTTTTAAGCTGCTGTCAAGTTTGTGTAAGATATGTTGCCTGCAGTCTAACATTCAAATCTGAGATTAAGGCCATTTTCCTTTCATGCCAGTAAGGAAAGTATACCTTTGGTAAATTAAAGTTTGAAAATGTCATATTGTATTTTATTATATTTTTTAATCTTATTAACTCTTTTCTTAAAAAAACTATTATTTTGTTTTCTCAAGTTACTTCTAGAACATAGTTTCCTCCCTCCTCCTCTCCTGACCCCTCACTTCACCCTCCCTCCCTCATTGTTCCTCTACTTGGTAGGCTCCTTCTCCTCAGATGAGGTGGGCCCTCACATATCATACTCCCTCAGATCTTCAGTCATGTGAGGGCCAAGAGCTTTCACTTGTACTGGAGCTTGATATGGTACACCATCTAGGGTAAGGTGTTCCACTAACCTGCTGTAGATTCCAGGTCTCACTGGTGGGTGAAATTTTTCCTAGGATAGATATACTAGGTTCTTATCTATTTGGGTCTGGTACCACAGTTTTTGTTTGTTTTTTTGGTTTTTTTTATTCATTTCTCATTTGAGGGACATCTGGGTTTTTTTCCAGTTTTTAGCTATTACTAATAAGGCTATTATGCACATAGATGAGGAAATGTTCTTGTGGCTTGGTGAGGAATCATTTGGATGTATACCCAGAAGTGATATGGCTGGGTCTGGAGGTAGAGGTATTCCAAGTTTTCTAAGATATCACCAGACTGATTTCCATAATGGTTGTACAAGCTTGCACTCCCAACAGTAATGGAGGAGTGATCCCCTTTCTCCACAATCTCACCAGCATGTGCCGTTATTTGAGTTTTTGATCTTAGCCATTCTGACAGGTATAAGATGGAATCTCAGAGTTGTCTTGAGTTACATCTCTCCGATGACTAAGGATGCTGAGCATTTCTTCAAGTATCTCTCAGCCATTAGGGAATCCTCCTTTGTGAATTCTCTGTTTAGCTCTGTTCCCCATTTTTTGATTGGATTATTTGGTTTTTGGCATTTTAAGCTGTACTACCAAGCAATAGTAATAAAAACAGCATGGTACTGGTATAGAAACAGACCAGTGGATCAATGGAATTGCATTGAAGAACCAGAAATGAACCCACATACCCATTGTCACTTAATTTTTGATAAAAAAGCCAAAACCGTACAATGGAAAAAGACAGCATCTTCAACAAATTGTGCTGGTCTAACTGGATGTCCACTTATAAAAGAATGAAGTTAGACCCATATTATCACCTTGTACAAAACTTAAGTCCAAGTGGATCAAAGACCTTAACATAAGGCCAGACACACTAAATCTATTAGAAGAGAAAGTGGGGAAAACCCTCGAACTCATTGGCACAGGTGACAACTTCCTGAACAGAACACCAACAGCTCAGGCTCTAAGACCAACAATCAATAAATGGGACCTCATGAAACTGAAAAGCTCTGTAAGGCAAAAGACACTGTCATTCAAACAAAATGGCAACCTACAGATTGGAAAAAAATCTTCACCAACCCCATATCTGACAGAGGGCTAATATCCAAAATTACAAAGAACTCAAGAAATTAAATGCCAAGTACTTCTTAGTTATAACCTTAGTTTTCAAAGTTGTACAAAGCAAGGTTGTGTTCTCATGTGTCTTTCTTGCTTATGTTTATAAATACTCATCCCTCCCCTTTGAAAGAAACAACTTGCTTTTTTGTATTATATATAATACGCCTTAAGAATATTTTATGAATTGTGAAGGACTTCACATGTATAATTATCACTGATTAGGTGTAGTTGGTGATTTCCTGCTTCCCCCTGCCCCCCAAAAATATAGAAAAATATGTCGTAACTGCAAATGTGGACAAGAAGAACACGATGTACTTCTGAGTACTGAGGAGGACCGGAAAGTGGGGAGACTCTTTGAAGACACCAAGTACACCACCCTGATTGCCAAGCTGAAGTCAGATGGAATTCCCATGTACAAACGCAATGTTATGATATTGACCAATCCAGTTGCTGCCAAGAAGAATGTGTCCATCAACACCGTTACCTATGAGTGGGCTCCCCCAGTCCAGAACCAGGCGCTGGTAAGTCTGAGGGAGGGATGAGGAAGGAAGCTTCTTTCGCCTGTGTTACTAGATTGTTTATTTTGGGCAGTTCCTTTTGGGACAGACTCAACCATCACACATCTGTTGTTTTTCTTGAGTTCCCATTATGGTTACTGCTATTATTACTATTTCAAACATGAGTCTACATGCCTCACAGATGTTTTCTTACTATCAAATTTGCCTTATGTTTTAGGAAAGGTTCTAACAGTTGTAGTAATTATGTGTGGTGTTTTATATCAATCTAGCTGATTTTCTGGTATACTCTTAAAATTTTTCTTATCATGAGAAAGAGTAAATAATAGGTTTTCTGCCTTTATTTAGAACTGAACAAAAGAAGTTCCAACATTATATTTCTTTTACTATAAAAGGCAAAAAAAAATGTGATTTTGTATCAAGCTCCTTCCCTTATTATGACAGCTAGATAAAGCATTGGAAGGTCAGTTGGGGCATTACAGTAAATCTTGCACATGTTTGTGTGTGACGAAAAGCCACTAATCCACACCACCCTCATAACCATCTACCCAAAATGTTTCATATGGCCACACATCTGTTAATTTCACACAAGTAAACAGTAGTAATCCAAATGTTCTTAAAAAAAATGGATGGAAGAAGTTCATCTCATGAAGGAAAATGCGTTCATTATACTCACTCAAACCTGTTTTTTATGTGCTAAAATATCTCTAGATGTTTATAAGAAACGAATGAAACTCCCTTCTTCTTAAGTAAACTTGTTTCTGGTGTGTGTTATAAAAGATTGAATAATCCCATTTAACACTGGTTTCCCTGCACACCAGGCCAGGCAGTACATGCAGATGCTGCCTAAGGAGAAGCAGCCAGTAGCAGGCTCAGAGGGGGCGCAGTACCGGAAGAAGCAGTTGGCGAAACAGCTCCCTGCACATGACCAGGACCCTTCTAAGTGCCATGAGTTGACTCCCAAAGAGGTGAAGGAGATGGAACAGTTTGTGAAGAAATACAAAAGTGAGGCTCTGGGAGTGGGTGATATAAAACTTCCCTCCGAGATGAATGCTCAAGGTGACAAGGTGCACAGCTCTACTGGGAATAGAAACACTCCAACAGCAGTGGGTCCCACGGACAAGTCGGCTGAGCTTGTGAATACCCAATATGTGAGTAGTAACATTGTTGACTTGCTTTGTGTTTTATGGATCTTTTTCTTTCTTAGAAAATGTGTGTGTGTGTGTGTGTGTGTGTGTGTGTGTGTGTGTGTCTGTTTGTGTGTTAGGGGATCATTCCTTTGTTTCTAAAAGGATTAGGAAAGAGAAAGAAAATGAATGAAAATTCAGTTTAGACTTACCTTAGGGAGTTATTATGCTTGGATGGTTGGGGTATCTATCAGAAGACAAACTCTCTGATTATTATGAAGAATAATTTTGAGTTTTATGTGTTCACAGTAGGGCATTAGCTTTTTAGCTTCTTTCTTGAATATGACATACCAATCAGTCTGTCATATGTTTCTTTAAAAAGCTTTTAGAACATTTTATTTATTTATTATTTTTATATGCGGGGATGTTTTTTGCCTGAATATATGTCTGTGCACTACATGCATATAATCCCCATGGAGGCCAAGAAGAGGTTGTTGGATCCTCCTGAGACTGGACATATAGACAGTTGTGAGCTACCATGTAAGTGCTGGGAATCAAACCCAGATCCTCTGGAAAAGCATCCAGGTGCTCTTAACTGCTGAGCCATCTCTCTGGTCCCAGCATCTGTTTCTAAGCATAATCCTTGTGTTAACTGGTTATTATATATACATATATATATGAATATATATTACATATATAAATTTATATATATAATGTATATACATATATATGCATATATGTATATATATATATATATATATATATATATATATATAAAATGTTTCTCTAGTTTAATTACATTGATTGGCTAGCACTGGCTAAATATCATCAATGTAACACCAAGTAGTGATGACATCACAAACACATAAAGCTCAAAATTAGCTCACTTTAGCAAAGAATACATTGAGTCTTTGTACCTTAATGTGACAGATGTAGATCATAGTAAGGAAGCATCCATCAATTCCTGTTGAATGTTTATTTAGTCTCTACATTAATGATGTAACTTTCATTTCTCAAATTTGATTCAATTTGTGCTCTGACAATTTCACACAGACATAAAATCCATTCTGATCATTCCCATCCCTCTCTTATCTCTGCCCCCATGTCCCTCCTCATGTTCACGTGTTCATGTATTTCTGTTTTGTGATCTACTAAGTATAGCCAAGACTGTAGCCAAGGGATTGGAACTGTGCACTGGAACCTAGTGGGCTCACCAATGAGTACGCAGATGAAGACAATGCCTGCCCCTCCCCCAGAATCCGTCAGTAACCAATAGTTAAGCAAGGAGGGACATGGCCCTGTGAGGTCCTCTCCATTGCATGATTGACTTTTGACTGGCCCATTCTTGTGCAGGCCCAATGCAGATAGCCTCTGCTGCTGTGAGATCCTAATAGCAATGGTGGAGTCATGCCCAGAAGACAACATTTGACAGCTCTTCTCTCCCTATCTTCCAGTTCTTCTAGTCTTTCCATCCCCTCTTCCAAGATATCCCCTGAGTGGCATACATGCTGTCTTTAGAGCTGAGCACTCCACCACCACTTATCCTCAGTACCCTGAGCATTCTGAGTCTCTGCATGAATCGTGATTAAGACTGAAGGTAGCCCTTGTTTATGAGCATAAACATGAACATTTAGAAGGTGGGTTGCAGTACAGATGAACAACAGTAGTAAATTCTCCACTAGGGACCAAAACCTTCTCAACCATAGGTTTTGACTAGGTTTATAGTAACAAGTATGAATTTCCTTTTATGGAGCAGGCCTCAAACCCAATCAGAGAGCTTATGCTTACACATAAATAGGAATAATATATGCTTAGGGTAATCTAGTATTGCTTGTGAGAGTATAACTAAAATTCAGACTTGAATCTATGCAACTGTATTGGCAAGGATTTTTAAAAGTCTCTTTCACAGACATTTTGTTTGTTTTGTTTTTCTTTTTGTTTCTTTTTTTTTTTTTTGTAATGACTTGAAGGTAAAGGAGAATCACAATTCAATAAAGTAGCAGGCCTGAGCTGACTGTAATGTATTTCTCATAGGTACAAATGATACATCAATTAATAAGGCTTAATCCCCAAAACGTTTACTCACAGCTCTTAGATAATCATTTTTGAAAGAACTGACATAAAATTGAGGTGAAAACTACTATTAATCTTTTCCAGTGAGTGGCTTCCATTTGGGAAACAGTGCTGCTGTTGCACACAGGGTGAAGGAAGTTGGTTAGGACGGAAGGATGTTGAACAATTCCTTTTCATGGAAATGTTCATTCCATGTTGTCCTTTCTATAGAAGCAGCTTGCTTGGTATACCTTACCACAGGGACGGCGGGTGCCAAGCGCTCTGACAACTGTTGTTTGGTTTCTTTCCCCTAGTCCTGCTACTACTGCAAACAGACCATGAAGGAAGGAGACCCAGCCATCTATGCTGAAAGGGCTGGCTATGATAAACTCTGGCACCCGGCTTGTTTTATCTGCAGCACCTGTGGTGAACTCCTGGTCGACATGATTTACTTCTGGAAGAATGGGAAGCTGTACTGTGGCAGACATTACTGTGACAGCGAGAAGCCCCGCTGTGCTGGCTGTGATGAGGTATGTTTTTCAGGGACACCCACTTGCAGACTCTCCCTTGTGCCCCCACGTCTCCTTCATGCAGGAGACAACAGACATTAACCAAGCACTGATCATGTAAGCAACTGGTTATTTTTCATTCTTGATGTCCCGAGTAAACTAATGAAAAACTATTAGAAACAAAAGATTGATTGATGTTGATAACAAACTCAAGCCTATTGTTGTAATGTTCTAATGTTAAAGAAGGCATCTGCTCTTGTAGATTTAAATGCCTAGTTAAGAACCTGGGTCTGTCACTGCGCAGTAAAGAAAAAAAAAAATACCTGATGGGTTTTATTTTTCTCTTCTTGCCAGCTGATATTCAGTAATGAATATACCCAAGCAGAAAACCAGAATTGGCATCTGAAACACTTCTGCTGCTTTGACTGTGACAACATCCTGGCAGGAGAAATATACGTGATGGTCAATGACAAGCCCATTTGCAAGCCCTGCTATGTGAAGAACCATGCTGTGGTAAGAAGTACAGGGACACACTTGTCTCAGGCTGTGCAATGACTTCAATTTCTGTCTCTCTTTACATCATCACCTAAAAATGGGAAGCCAAGAGCCTACCCATACAGAGAAAGCATATGATTCTTTCATAGGTTACTTAAAACCAGACAATTCAAAAGTCATAAATGCACTGACCACCCAGCACCTCAGGATACCTGTGTGTTTGCCATATAGATTGTATATGGCGCTTGGTAATGTAAAAAGAATTCCTTAATAGGAATGGATTTATTCTTATGACTACAGATCAGATTCCATTTTAAATGGTTTCTGGGGGCTTTAGAGTTGGCTCAGCAGTTAAGAGAGCTTGTTGCACTTCCAGAAGACCTGGGTTGTATTCTAAGCCCCAACATATCAGCTCACAATCATTTTTACGTCCAGCCCCAGGACTTCTTCTGGCCTCTTCAGGCACCAGACACACACATGGTACACAGACATATATACAGAGAAAACACTCATATACATAAAATACTAAAATAAATAATTCTAAAAAATTTTTTGGTAATGTGACTAATCCACCCATTAAGACCTTGTTTTGCTATGTGGAAATTATTCAGTGACTGTTTCTTAAATGCTCATGGAATTGATTTAGCACCACAAAAACTGGCCTGTATATTTAGATTTATTGTGTGGGCCGTTCAGGTACTAAATGTGAGAGTGTATTTTTTTTTGATCACATCCATTGTGTTACACAGAGCTGCTGCTGCTGCATGCTGGCCAAAAGATGGTACTGTAGATATGTGGTGAAAGATGACCATATATAGTCGGGCTTATAAGCCAGGAATATCAGAAGGATAGCCTTTTTTTTTTGCCCTTCTTCAGTCTTGACTCATTGCCTCAGGCATTTTCTGTCCACTCTGCCTCTTCAGTTCACCTCAGATCCTGACAGCTGCTCTGCTTCAGACTTTTCACATTTAGAAATTTACTTACTGTCGTCACAGATCTGTGGCTGCTTCCAACAGTCATCTTGCATAACAGCCACCTTCCATGAGGATGGCAGATGATCTTCCCAAAGTGCAGGCGTGCTCCTAAGCCTTTGTTAATGCAACTGCCCCTTTCTGACTTGCCTTGTCTTGTTGCAGTTATCTAAACCCAATTACACATTTCCAAGGCATGTTTCCTTCTGGTTTTAGCTCTTGCGTTGTCATTTGCTCTCTCTCACCTACCTATTTCTTGTTTTATATAAATGCCCATGTGTTTCTCCAGATTCAGTTTTCACAACACCTTCTCTGGTTCCGTACTCCATCCTTTTCTTTCTGGCTAGCCTGTCCATGGCGCGTGCGTGTGTGTGTGTGTGTGTGTGTGTGTGTGTGTGTGTGTGTGTGTGTG
>CAJQZJ010001969.1:22106551-22127574 GCA_907164525.1 Lophiomys imhausi | reverse complement strand
TGTGTGTGTGTGTGTGTGTGTGTGTGTGTGTGTGTGTGTGTGTGTGTATAGCACCCGGAAAGTAGAGCTTCTCTTTTCATCTATCTTAAGTATCTACACTTGAGAAATACTTGAATAACTGACTTGTGTTTCTTTTGTTTCTCATTTGTTTGGGGCTAACCTTAGATTTCCCTTCTCTCATGAATATGATATTAAATAATTATATGTATTGATGCATTCTATAACCTAAAATGTTGGTAACTTTCTCTACAGAAGAAGGATATCTTAATTTTCAGTTTTTGTAGGATGCATGGTCTTGTTTTTAAGAACTAAATCTAACCATGAGAGCAGCAATATTTTTTTTCTCTGCTCTAAGCACTAGAACATCATCACAGATACCCATAACCATTGGCTTAGTCAAGGTTTAAACAAATGAAACTGCTTTATTCAGCTTTTGTAACCTCCTCTCCATCTTATTGTATCTAATCAGTAGACAGTCATAAATCTGTTTTTCAAAGAAACAATTTTGAAAAAGAATATCTAATCATTTAATTTTATAATATGTCTTCATTTGTTTTAGAAGAGTTACTTTCTCAGGAATGTAAACAATTGGCTTTTCCTAATATTTAAAAAATGAGATATCTTTATCTCACCTGAGCAGGGAAAATGGCCATGCATCTTTGGAGATTGTTTAAATAACCTTGTTAATTTATGTAAAGATTTTTAATATTTTTTCTTTTTTTACTTTTTTCTTTTCTTCTTTTTTATTTTTTATAAAATTTTATTTTATTTTTAAATTTCTTAAAGTTACATCTCAATCCCAATCCCAATCCCCTCTCCTCCCAACTCCCCACTCTGGTCCCATCCTCCCACCCTCTTCCCCCTCTCACCACCCCCCATCTGCTTCCTTTTTTTTTTTTACTTTAAGGTATATCTTTTCCTCCCAACAACTCCCCCTTTCAGTCTAACAAATGGCTCATTCTCTTACAACAACAAATACAATACAAAACAACAAGAATAATTAGGCCACAATTATGAAAATTATAAGGCATAAAATACATTCCCAATGTCCAGTCCATACATTTTTGACAATTGACTTTAATATTATGCATCTATCTCCACGAGTTTAAAGTTCTATATCTAGTTCATTTTCCATCCTAACTTGCATTACCAACTTAAAAACATCTTTTTAGATCCAGAACACCCTCTTAATCCCTAAACAACTCAAAATTTAAGTATGAAATTATAACTATCTAGTCTTCAGCCACATCGGAGACCTGAGAAGGATAAAAATATTTGATTATACAGGAAGTGCAGGGTCCGCAGCTTCCAAAACTAAGAAATGACATACAACTGGCTGCCTGGATGGTTCCCAATTTCTCTCCATACATTACAGCATCAATCTTCAGCCTTTTGGCCCCGTTTTTCTGACAGATATTAATCGTAAAACAGGAATTATGAAGGACTTGCCTACCTTGTCTTGGCAGAGCTAGGCTGTCGACTTACCTGCTTCCAAGTTTTGTCCTTTTCAGACGCAGTCTGTCTACAGTTGAAGCAAGGGATTTTTCTTGCCCAGTGACAAGCTTGCCACTAATGCAACCATCTCCAATTGGAGATTCTTTGATGCTCATCATATGTGGAGTAGAATATGGGGTGCTGTCAGGAGTTAACATGTCTCAATATTAAAAAAAAACCTTGAAAGATCTAAAATGCCATATTCTACAGATCTCTTGAGGTTTTTGAAGACCACCTATCTTTCTCCATTTATTTGGATAAGCAAATGTTGTTTATCTTTTAGCAACTTGATTTCTGATTAACTTAGAAAACATCAGTGATAGACTACCCTAGTACCTAACAAAATGACATTCCTGAATGACTATTAGTTTGTATTTCTTAATTATCCTAAAAAGTTTATGATGGTTGCTAACAAAAGGCCAAAACTTCACCTTTCATTTTTAAGCATTACCTAGGTACAATACCTTAAAAAGAGTTAGCCTTAATTTTGTATCAGTAGGGCTGGAGAGATGGCTCAGTGGTTAAGAGCACTGGTTGTTCTTCTGAAAGACCCAGGTTCAAATCCCAGCAACCACATGGCAGTTCACAGCTGTCTGCAATTGCCAGGTGGGGTGGTGTACTCCTTTAATCCCAGCACTAGGGAGGCAGAGGCAGCCTTAAATTCTGGGAGTTTAAGGCTAATCTGGTCTACAAACTGAGTCCAGGACAGCCAGGTATACACAAAGAAACCTTGTCTCAAAAAACAAACAAACAAAAATTGTATCAATATACAAAGATCAATACCAATGTAACCAAATATAATCTTAATTTTGCATCAATATACAAAGATCAATACCGATATAGCCAAATATAATCTTAATTTTGTATCAATATACAGAGATATATGAGCATATTCAATAATCTGTCCCCTTTTTTATCATTCCCATATTATGTCTATATCTCATTTTTTTCAAGCCTTTTCCCCCTACATAGGAGAGAAAGAAGGATACAGAAAAGAAAAAGAAAAATTCTTGGATCTAACCTCCAAAACCTATTTAACAAGACCATTTAACAACATGGAACCTCTCCTCCTAAATAACAACAAGTATCTAGAACCCATAAAATGACCAAAGGGGGGGGGGAATCACCCACCCTGCCTTCTGGGGATGGGATGTCGCTCTCTTAAAATTACTTCCTGTTGATTTGGAACATTGGAAACCTATTTGGGTCCCAAATAAGAATGGAAAAATGGTTAAGCACAGTAATAGAATCATTTGATGTTCAGTCCTTTTGTGCTCAGCTATTTAGATGTCCTAAGAAGTTTGTAGTCAGAAGATGAACTTTAGGAATTTACTGAAGTTCTGACTGGAACAGTCTGTGGGGCTGAACAATTAGCGATTTTGAGTTGTTGTGATTGTAGGTTTTTTTGTGTGTGTGTTTTGGTTTGTTTGTTTTTGTTTTTGTATTTTTGAGGAAACAGCTATTGAGGAAGTTGGCAAGGCTGGATCATCTGGGCTACTTGTCTTCTTTGGTGTCTGATCTCTTTTCTTTGGAGGTTTCAGTTGTCCAGTTTTCCCTGGACTCCTTAGATGAATCTCCTGGGAAGATAAGAACAGAGCCCTGCCATTATCCTAACTCTGGGGCACTACTTCTTGGAAGAGACATTCCTTTAGACCTGATGAAATGTCCTCAATCTAAACAGGGCATTTCTGAAATAGAAATTAACTAGAAGGAGGAGTGAATTGGGCAGGTATCTAGTTTGTCCCCAAGTGCTCACTGGATTTCCATTGGCCACCAGGATTCATATCTGTGAAGCTCACAGGGTCCTCTGGCCTGGGAACCCATTACAACAAGTAGCACCAGCTACCTCAGATCTTGTGTTCAAATAGAAGCAGCAAGAGAAATGCAAGGAAATAGTTCAACCTTTACCTGCTATTGCCCACCATGCTCAGCATAGAGGTCCCTGCTGACTAAAACATTTCATGAAAATGTCATTGTCACCTGTGTATCTTTTTTTTTTTTTTTTTTTTTGAGACAAGGTTTCTCTGTGTAATAGCCCTGATTGTCCTCCTGGAACTCGCTCTGTAGACCAGGCCGGCCTTGAACTCACAGAGATCCACCTGCCCCTGCCTCTCAAGTACTGGGACTAAAGGCGTGCACTACCACACCCAGTCATTTGTGTATTTTGTATATCCTCTTAAAATTTATGATATACAGTCTCAGGTCAGTTTGTTCTTAGGTGCAAGTGTGGCTGGCTTGGTCAATGTTTAACCCTCCTCTCCTTGCTTTGTTTCTGAGCAGGTGTGTCAAGGATGCCACAATGCCATTGACCCAGAAGTCCAGAGAGTGACGTACAATAACTTCAGCTGGCATGCATCCACAGAGTGCTTCCTGTGCTCCTGCTGCAGCAAGTGTCTTATTGAGCAGAAGTTTATACCTGTGGAAGGGATGGTTTTCTGTTCCATGGAGTGTAAGAAGATGATGTCCTGAGAGGAGACCACCAAGCAGTATCACGCCATAGTTGTCCAAAGTGGCCTGCTTTCATGATAAAATGCAATTTAAAAAATAAAAGCCAAAAAAACCCCATATAGCAATCCTGAAGATTTTGTCCAATATTTTTCTTTTTTTTAACCTTACAAATTTTATCTGTCTTAATTTCCAATGACTGCTTTAAGTACATGATTAAAAAAAAAAGTAAAGAATTGTAGCTTTAATTTCCACACATTAAATCTTTGAATTGGAAGCTTGAATTTAATCAATCTTTATAACTGCATATCCCTAGTGCCATATATATATTCACTGAAAAATTAGTGTCCTGGGAGAGTTGAACATTTTGACTTCTATGCTTTGATTCACATGGAAAATGTAAAGGAAATTAGATGTTGCCTGATATGTCATTGCACACTTGGCCTGTCTCGTTGAACTGTGTGATGATATGATGAGGCTCAGTGAGCTCTTTCTGGCAGACTGTGTGGTGCACAGTGGGTGTTCAGCGCCTAAGCCTTTGCATCCCCTTGTTGAGGCAGAGGGGCCTCTTTCTTATTGCATTTATCTCTATTTACCTCTCAGTGTTCTCTTTTGTCATCTAGTGACCTCCATCTGTGGCCTTGAATATTTTATATGTATGTGGTTGGAACAATGTGTGCACTTTGCTCTTAGAGAAATTTTTTTTTTTGTCCAAAACATAAGAGTAAGCTACTCATTTAGTTTTTTCCTTTTAATCCAAATAATGTATAGGTTTTATACCCTGGAAGCTATAAGCTGTTCTGATGCCACTTGCCTGCCATACTGTGGCTCAACTTTTTGCATGATTTTCAGTCTTACCTGGTGGATATTCTCTTGTGCTACCTCTAAGCTTGCTGTAGACACCAGACTGTCTTTACCAGTGCACTCCCATCATTGGGTGTTTTTAATGTTTTTCCCTTGTATGCTTTCATACATAACTATGCACTATAAATATTCAATGGAATGAGCATTATATGTTATTCAAAATAAAGTCTCTTTCACTTTAATAATTGTTTTTCTACATTCTTTTGTGAGTGGGAAAAAATCCTTCTGCAGCTAAGTATCTAGTACAGCAGGGGGCGCTGTCTCCAAGAGAAAAAATAATAATCCTGACAAAAGTAAAGGCTGCTTCTGTCAAGACAGGCCGACTGGGTTTTTCACTGCAGAGAAAGTGAGTTCTATGAAACATTGCATTTTGGGAGGAAGTTTGTTTGTTTGTTGAAATCGCGTCGCACTAAGTAGCCCAGACTACTTGAGACTCTCAGTTCTCCTGTATCAGCCTCTCAAGCCTTAAGATTTCAAGTGTACCCCAATATGTATCTATATATACGATCTTTTGCTAGGGATTTTTTCCTCTGGATTCTAGATTATTACCAGACTTTGTGTGTGTGTTTTTCCTTTACCTGAAACCGGTTTTGTTGTTTTGACATAGGATCTCATGTATCTTAGGAGGATTTCACCTTGAACTTCTGATCTTCTTGCCTCTTTCTCTAAGTACTAGGATTACAACAATGTACCCTATACCTGGTTTGTGCTGTGCTGTTGATCAAACTCAGAGTTTTGTGCATGCTGTGAAAATACATCCTGGGCCCCTAGTCTGAAGTATTTCTGTCTTAGTAGTTTTAATTTTTCTGACAGATACTCAGGACAGTTTGATTTGGAGTTTTGTTTGTTTGTTTGTTTTGCTTTGCTTTGTTCTGTTTTTAGTTACTGCTGAATACTACTGCTTTATATGTTACACACACACACACACACACACACACACACACACACACACACACAAAATGCCTCAGACATGTGCACAGGCCAATTCAAAGAAAGTAATTCTTCAATTGAGGTTCCTTCTTCTTAAGTGACTATAAGAAATAGTCTTTCAAATTACTTTATCCTGTAAAAGAGTAAGATGCTACTTCTATGAGGTTATTTTTCCCTCTAGCACTCAGAATATACCTTACTTCCTGTTGCATAACAATTTCTGCTGAATAGAAACATTCTCTTAAGAAAGGAGGGAGAGACCCTTATGATTAAAGAAGTTAACACTTTTTACAAGTCTGAGAAAGCTAAAACAAGATTTACCAGGATCTCCTGCCTAGATTCTAGAACAATGGTTTACAACATGTGGGTCTCGACCCCTTAAGGGGTCAAACAACCTTTTCACATGGGTCCCCTAAGACCACTGGAAAACACAGATATTTACATTATGGTTCATATCAGCAAAACTGCAGTTGTGAAGTAGCAGCCAAAATAATCTTATGGTTGGGTGTTACCACAAGATGAGGAACTGTATTAAAGTGTGGCAGCCGTAGGAAGGAGGAGAACCTCTGCTGTAGAATAAGTAACAATGACTAGAGGAAGAACTGCCAGCTTAGCAGCAGAGAGATTTTCTTGGTCTTGTGCAGTAATAGGACAGTGACTAAGAGATGTCTTACTATGAAAGCCAACACTAAGCCTTTCCCCAGACATTGGGAAAAGGATGGAACTTTTAAATCTGGCTTTGTGCATTTCTTTTTCCAAATGTGAACAATGTAGAACATTTTTTTAATTCTAATTACCTGGTATTGATAAATTAATAATATTTTTCTCATTAGAATTTCATTCGAGCTTATTTCTCAGAAGCAGAACTTAGTTTTTTAATGTCTGATATGGCATGAATTTGACAACTACAACATTGCAGGTAACAGCAGCAAAATCCTCACTAGAAGACACATTAGAAGCAGTGCTGATCCTTAGGGCAAGACCAAAAATGTCCTCTTTCTCCACAGAAGCCACCATCTTGGATACCAAGACATGAGAGCAGCCTCTGCATTTCTGGTCACCTGAACAGCAGTGGGAACTCAAGAGCCAAAGGGTTCAATGAGGGAAGAGAAGGGGAAACTTCAGGATCCAGGAAATTCAAAGGGAAATGCTGAGTCAGCACCAACATCTGGAGTGCTGTTCAAGTCACTGGAGGCTCACACAGAGTGGCTGATCACAAACACCTTCATGGCAGCTACACATATACCATTCGTCTCTGAATAGAAGAATCTTATAACCCTGGATGCAACTATGATTTTGAGAAACTGATGGCATTTTGTTATTCGGGTCCACTTAAGAAATCAGGGTTGCTCCAGTCACCTTTGCCCTTCACATCTGTGACATGTTATTTGTATCTATTTTAAAAACTTTCTATTGATTCTTTGTGAATTTCACATCATGCACCACAATCCCACTCATCCCTTCATATCTACCCTCTACCCTTGCAAACTACCCCCCAAATTAATAATAATAATAATTTAAAACACACACACACAAAAAAAACAAAAGCCATCTTGCTGTGGCAACTGAGGTATATCACACAACATACCCTTTTCCCCAAACAGCTTTACTTGTAAACGTTCATTGCAATGAGTCGTTGGTCTCCTTCAAGGCCTCAGGCTTCTGCCACACACTCAATATTGAACCTGCACAGGGACTCATCTCAGATTTCTGTGTCATGGAGATCCTGTAGCTTTGGATCTTCAGGACTTGCCCTTTCATATACTCCAGCAGTTCATAGATAGGCCACATGTTGGGTGAGTCAGCTCGAAGCTCTGGATCTGGGCCCTGGGTGGCAGCTGACTTACTCAGTCCACCAGCTCTCCTGCATCCATGCTAAAAGGGCCAGCTGTCCAACTTTGCCCAGGTTGGGGGCAGGGCCAGCTCTCCTCCTCTCATGTCCTTGGGGCAGCTCATCCCCTTCCTACTCTCCTCCTGACCAGGACCAGATCTACTGTGCTGCCCAGGTGATGTGCAGGCATTTTTTTTTTTTTAATGAGAAACTGTAGATTGTCTTTTCTTTAATAAGCCCTGTCTGAACCACAATGACTAAAGTCATTAGGCATAGATTTCCAAATTGACTCAGGTGTTTCAGATTAATTTCACCAAAGGCAAGAGATTCATTACTGAGTCATTCTTAAGCAATTTGTAACATGTAGTGTTTAAACTCTTCCAACTTCACTATGGTTACCAAAGAGACAATGCACCCAAGGACAGTTCTAAGCTCTTGTCTCAAAATGCGCTGGCATATCTGAACTTGTCTTCTGAGTTTGTCTGTAACTCCTTAGAAAACTTATGACTGTCCCTGCCTCTATAAAAAAATTCACTTGGTAGCCATTTCTTGCCAGCTACTCTCTGCCTTTCCTGACCACTGCTCAATGTTAACTCTTGACTTTAATGAATGCTTCCATATATGAAAAGGCCCACTTCCCGGTGTTATGTAGATAAGGTTTTAGCACACAACCTGACAGGCATTGTGATTGGATTAATAGGATGGTTTTTAAATATATTTATCAGATGCTTAAATAACTGCGGCTACTTGATCTGCCCTTTCATGAGGAACATGTCATTGCAGCTTCTATTTAATCTGATAACACATTTTGAAACACTCAAAGCAAAATGCCATTAACCTTTATAGTTGTTTTGAATGGCATTTTAAATGACATTTATAAAGGCTGCTATTGATTTTTCTTCAATACTACATTTCCCCAGGATATCTTGACCTTCACCCAATAACAAAAGCACCGTGCACCCAGTTACCATTGCTACTGTCAGCCACTATCACATGTAGTACATATGTTGGAGTCTATTCTTCATAAATACCATCTGAGAGCTGGGACACCACAGTATAGTTCAAAAGAAATCTGGGTTTAGGAGTCAAAACAGACACCTGGAAAACTCCCATTGAATCTCCTCTCCAGTGACAGCTGGATGGGACAAACAGGGGTATTGGATTTTAGGAAGACAGAAAAAAAAAAAAAACAGCAAAGGTGTTATATGACAAACCATGAGTTTGTTGAGGTCATCGCACAACAACGGCAACAGCACAACAAAAAAGCAAGCAAGGAAGAGCCAGGAACTAATATCAAAGACTATAGAGACATTCTCTAGAGTTTGATAGAAAATAGAAACTCACATATATGCAAAGAACCCATGTCCCTGGATTATGTCATCATACAATACAATGAACATTCTAGCTTGATGAAGTGTCCTCTCTCTCTCTCTCTCTCTCTCTCTCTCATGTACTTATCAAATGCTTGAATGGCTTTGTCTAATTAGTTTGCACTTTCACTGGGATCATGTCACTGGAGCTTCTGTTTAAAATGATAATTAGTTGTTAGACATTCAAAACAAAATGGAATTGAATGGGCAAAAATAGGGGGTAAAGTCTGAGGTGCTGTTTCACACTTCCAAAAACTGTGTCTCAAAAACCAAACGAATTAGTATAAATAAGAGAGGATGCGTGAGAAAGGCACCTACCTACCTACCTATCTACCTACCTCACAGGAACTGCAATCAACCTGGCCTACATGGGAGAAAAAAAATAGCCAACTACTTAAAATACTATAAAAAATAAAATAAAATAAAAAACCCAGAGACACTGAAATATAACTAGGAGTTCATTTAACCCATAAAATGAAGAGATTTTAGTTATAAGGGAGTCTGCAGTTCACAGTAGTCACCTACAAGAATATAATGAGGAAAGAGTTCAGGAAGCGAGCGGGTCAGATGAGGAGAGCATGAAGCAGAATGGCTGTCTGGTTTCCAAATGAGCCTGAAAAATCTAGAAGCCTGAGGGGAAAGGGCGGAGAGATTTGCTGAAGCTCAGCCCTAGTGGTTTCCTAGAGAAAGGTGAGTAATCAGGAATGCCTCAGCAGTAACTGAAAACAACTGAGTCACCCTCAGAGGGACTGCCCACTCAACCAGCTTTGGCTGAGACAAATATGTGTCAATCTTTCCACTCTGCTGTCTTCCACACTGCCTTCCACCCTAGGATCTCTCTCTTCTTTAACACCACACCTGACACCAGCATGCGTAATCCGAGAAAAGAGCAAAGTGAATGTTTTACATTCTAGACAGGAGGAAAAATTGTTTGCAGAGCTCCCCAGGAGGCTTACCTGCCCTTCCATTTCACTGGTTACAAATAAGTCACATGTTTCTCCCATCAATGGTAAAAATAAATAGAGCATCTCTGACTAACTCCGCCTTTCATAATTCATACCTTGAGGGCTAGATCTGTAGTCAACCAAAACAGAACCCATTTTCTGAGCCAGGGAAAGATGAAAATGCATTTACAATCCACAGGGATGGGTACAGTGCTTATTCAAGTTCAGTCTTCATCTAGAAGGTGTGCTTGCATGCATGTTTCTGAAGTGTTGACTTACATGATGACACAGCATCATTCAGGAACACAGTTTTTAGGCAAGAATTCACTTAAATTGACAGCAAATGGGTGACTTCAGAACAAGGGACATTGTGACACCTTTGAGGTGACTGGCTACTGGACTTGGCTTATTATTCCCATCATCTCATTCCTTCTTTTTGATCCATTTCTAAGTTACAGTTTCTAAGCCACAGGCCATTGCTGTTTTATCATACCATATCACCGGCAGAACAGTGCAACCTAATCTCAGGCTTCTTTTTTCCTCTTTACCATGCAGACTATCTTGCTCTCTGAAACACTTTCATTTAATTGTAAGTGATAAACTACAAGGATGAGACTTTCAAAGTCTTCATTCTAAGAAAGTTAGTGAGTAATGTCAGCTCTGTCTGGCAAATGTACACAGTTCAGTTTTCCAGACACACACCTCGCTTTTCAAACTTAGTTCTGCTGCTAAGTGTGAAATAGGGACAGAGATGAGGGAAGCTGGCCCACAACACGGCACTGCTGCAGAATCTGGGGCTTCGTTCTGAACGTGGTTTCCATGTTCTGTTCTGTTTGCTAAAGGGTCCCGCACCCTGTATTCACCATCATCAGAAAATGCCCTCTGCAGTTTTTGGTAGTATCTTCATTTCTTCTTATTGTGGTATTTTCATACATGTATGATTTTTGTACTTTGCTCATTTTTGCCCCAGGCCACCTTCTCCCTTCTGTCTCTTCTTCTCTTACTGGTCCCTTTCCTCTCCCTTATGCCTTCCTAATTTTATATACATATGTCTACATGTGCATGTTACTAAATGTAGATTCCCCATATGCTAGAAAACATGGGCTATTTTGTCATTCTTTCCCCCATTATCCTTTTTTGTACCCGTCTCCCTCCTTTTAGTCCCTTTCCTTCTCCCTGTCACCTTTCTCTTTTGTATCATACATACATACATACATACTTACATGCATACATACACATACGTGTGTATATATTTCACATATAAGAACAGTGACATTTATCTTTCTGTGACTTTACTTACTTAACATGATAATCTTCAGTCCCACCTATTTTTCCACAAATGACATGATTTAACTCCTGAGGTAGCTGTAGGGTGCTACTATGAAATTGTCATCACCACTCAAAATAAATTAATCAGTTCTTCTCCCCACAGGAAGCACAGGACAGCAGCCAGGCAGGCAGTGAAGCTGCTTCTTTGCAGGATGTGCATCCTTGGAGGATAAAGATTTAGTATTCCCATGGAAGGCTGAAGACGACTCTGGTGTCTTGTAAAATGCAACCACCACTTGGCCATTCACAAGACTTTTTTTTTACACATCCCTACAAGCTTTGTAAGATTTTGACAAAGGATGAGTTAATAGTATTAGGATAAACTTTGTGTATGCTTGTGTGCATGTTTGCTCACGTGTGTGTTTGTGCATATATGTGTCCACATGGATACAGGTAGGTGTGACTTCATGTAACTGTACTTGTGCGTATGTATCTACATGTGTGTGTATGTTCATGCATGTGTGTGCCTGTATGTATGCACACACATGAATGACACTTTTCTTAAAGTAAGTTCACTGTAACTTTTTCTTTCCTTTCTAAAACTGCCTTAATGTTCTTTTGAGCAGAAGCTTTAGTTAGCTCAGTGGTTCTTAACCTTCCTAATGCTACAACCCTTTAATACAATTCCTCATGTTGTGGTGACTCTCAACCGTAAAATTATTTTGTTGTCACTTCATAACTGTAATTTTCCTACTGTTATGAATTGTAATATAAATGTAGGCTATCTGATATGTGACCTCTGTGTAAGTGTCATTAGAATGGCTCAAGGGGCTGACACCCACGTGTTGAGAACCACTGCTCTAGACTGTTCTTTCAGCTGATCACTAAATCCTCACAACGAGGCTTTCAGGTAAGTTCTTTTGTCGTATCTTTTTACAAAAATGTAAGTGAGAATAAAGGGATGATATAATTTGACCACAGCCATGCCTGTAGTCAAAAGGGCTAGAACTGGGACTGTAGCAACCATACCCCAGAGTGTGAAACCTGTTCACCATGTTACACAGGCCTGCCGAGCATCTGTGACAGCCTTCTTCCCTTCTTAAACACTATGGGGATCACCATGTCTGTACCACATGAAAGTAGTGGGGTTTGCTTATTTGCCCACTCACTGAGATCATCTTCCAAGAACCTCTAACCAGTCTTCGCAGGGAAGGTCACTCCTTCAGGATTTGCTCCATGTCGATTCATTCCTGACAGGCAGGCCAGTGGTAGTACCAGTGTCGCTTGCTCCAGACAGAACTTTTTCTGCTCCTAACAAAACCCCTCTGATTATGAGCTGAAAGCAAGAACCTCTCTACTGAGGTGCCAAGGGAAACAAACTCGCATTATGAAGTGCTTCTAACAAATGTTTTAGAGATTGTAAAGGGGCAGCCTTCTAAGTATGCAAGGAATCTGCAAGCAGCCAGCCAGACTGCAAGCTAGCCTTGTAGCCGCAAAGCTCTTCTTCTGGGTTTTCATTTTTCCTCTGAAAGCCAGCTATGACCATTTATCAGTTGCTCAAGGATACCAACATTTTTTTTTTTTTTTGTTCTAGGACTGAATGGTCCAAATGCTTTTGTAGGCCTTTGATTTTGAAATATATGCAATTTTACTATAATTCTGGCATCCTGTAGCAGAATTTCAAAGGGGAATCAAAGGTTTATCTTCACAAAGTTTATAATCATTCCACATAGCTCAAGATGTTTGGCAGTCCTTGGAGACTTAGAAACAGTAATAAAAGGTTACCATGAGGAATTCAAAGCTGCCTTGTATGGTAACGCTGCTTCAAGCCATCACGTACTACAGCAGCCTAAACTCAACTGTGATTGGAGTGTTGGATCAGTACTATGGTGCCACAGGAAATTTAACTGGCTTGCCATTAATCAGTAGGTAAGGAGTTTCAGAACAGTGACAATGTCCCAAATTTTAGAGAAAATGAAAGAATGAGGATGGGAAGGAAAGACACAGACAGACACACACACGCACACACTCAGACACAGTAGAGGGTTGAATTTGGGTTTTTTTTTCACACATTTACTAACATCCCCAACTGTTCTTTGACAGCAGCAGCTGCCCCTTGCTTTGTAACTGTAAAATGAACTTTTTTTTTTTTTCCAGCCTAGAATGCACAATGTGTTCCTGCCAGGTCCAAGATCACTCAAAATCTGTGGTTCCTCAGACCTTGGTATCTCAAGCTCTTGAGTTGTTGGCAGTCAGTAAAAGGGTTTCCTTATGAATCACAGCTGGCAAGGAGATTGAATGATATACCCCCCTCACGTGCCATATAATCTATATGAAATGCATTTAAATAGAAGACAAATCTAAAGTTTAGCTCAACAGTTAATTTCAAAGAATAGATGCCAATATATAAAAAAAAAATCTCATTATCTGGAGACACAGACAGAAACTGAGCTACGTAAGCCAAACCCCTGGGGTTTCTGATTAGGAAATAGCCCACTTTTGACCCCTTTAGGTGACCTAGCTTTCAGACAGAGATAATACAAACAGTTCAGTGGTGAGTTAAAGTAGACAGATGTGCCATGAGAACACACCAGTACTGTAAACAAAGCTTTTGGCCAACTCTCTTGAACGAATATAATGGTCAAAAGAAACACAGCTTAAACTGAAAGAAAGCTAAGACTCTTACACGATTAAGGCTGTTTATGAAAGTTACCGACTCATGTGAGAACTCCTCTCACTACTATGTTCTTTATAGGTTTACACTAACCTAAAAACATGGGTGTGCCTATCAGCAGAATGCACTTACATAGAAAAGGGAATTATGACTAGCTGTCACATTTGAAATTTTATTTCAAAGGAAATAGAAACATTGTACTTCTCATATGCTGTTATTTTTGGTTTGAATTTCATGAGACACAGATCTGAAATTTTAAAAATAAATAAATAAAGCATTTTGATTGAATAAGAAAATAGAAAGTTTGTGGCTATAGGATTAATTTTTTCCAAATGATAAGTGCAACAGAGTCATATATTCTCCCAAATTATAGAGAATTGCTAATAGTTCAGAAATGTGAAATGTATACATGCCACAAATTTTTCTCTCATAGCTGAGCAATAATATGAATGTGCACTCTTGTGAATCTTGAGTTTTTTAGATTGAAATACACATGATGCTTACTGGTTAGATTATTATTGAAAGGAAAAAAGTCAACTTGTTTTCCTCTCCTCACTTGTAACAAATATTTCAAAAGGTACCCAAGCGGTATATACAATGAGAGATAAAAAGCAATCAATTTTCAGATAATTACAATGTTGCCTTTAATAAAAAGTCCCTCAGAGTCAATAATGTGACATCATCACCAGGTATATCTGAGGTCAAAGACCCTTCAGACAGCACTCTAATGGCAGGCAGAAAATATTAGATATGTGCTTATTCATTTTCTCAACCACCAGTTCACAGAGCTCCAAGGACTGTGGTGTTATTTATAAGGTGTACACCAAGCTCATGAGCTAAGATGCTTAACACATGGAGAAAGAAGCAGGCATGCAAACAGTTAATCATCATGGAATATGAGTATCATCTGAGTGCTTATATCTTCCCAAATTTTTATGCTGAAATTGTCTCCCCAACCCCAGGGGAGTAAGAGATGGGAATTTGGGATGTAAGTAGGTTATGGAGGTGGTGAGATGAAGCCTTCATCATTCTTATAAAGGAGGTCTGAAAGGTCACCTGTCACAGAGTGGAGGAGTTGGCTGTCAATGAAGCATCGGGCCCTTATTAGACCTAGAATCTTCTGGAATCTCGATTTTGGGCTTTCAACTTCAGACCGTGAGAACTAAATTTTCATACTTTCTAAGCCCACCAGTCTGTGACAGCTTATTATAGTAGTCCCAATAGACTAAGACAGCACATGAACCCCTCAGAAGAAAGAAAGAGAGGAAAGAAGAGAAAGAGACAATGGGAGGAAAAAAAACATTGGAACTGGATTCCTAAACAGGAGTCTGCAGGGGCAGAAAGAAGGAGGTGGCACAGTAGACATGCCTGCATCCCAGTCGTGCAAACAGAAGCATTGTGTGGCCAGTGACAAGGCATGAATGGGCACGTGACCAGAGAGCAGTAATTTGACTGATGGAAGAGAAGGAACAATTCAGGGAGAGAAACAGCCTTTGAGCTGTAGGTAAATTGAAGTCTTGAGCTCAGCTGGAAGACATCCTTCACAGGGCAATCGCAGTTGTGTTTTCCAAAGGATAAGTAAGCAGCTTCATTGATGACTTGTTCCTTAAGTTACAGCAAAATGGCAAGGAAAAGGTTTCTTTCCCAGAACATTTAAGAAATTCTGAATTTATTATCATAAGCCAGTGGTCTTTGGCCGTCCTAATGTTATGACTCTTTAATACAGTTCCTCACCTTGTAGTAACCCCAACCATAAAATTATTTTCATTGCTACTTCATAACGGCATATTTTGCTACTGTTATGAACCACAATGTTTTCGGATGATCTTAGGCAACCCCCATGAAAGGATCATTAGACCCCAGAGGGGTGGTGACCCACAAATTGAGAACAGCTGCCCCAAGTGTTAGTGTTGCTTGTGTGGTACTGTAAGCAACTGGATAGAACTGAAGGTCACATTCACTAAAGGTTGAGGAAAATCCAATGCAAATTTGAATTTCAGAAATTCAAGTTTGGCAAGGCTGAGAGGGGATTTGGAAAACTAAGTTAGGAGCTTAAAGTCTAGGGAAAGCCCATCTGAATTTGTTACATTTTCTGAATTCACAGCACTAAAAGTTTAATTAATGGAGAGTGGAAAGTTGAATGGGGTATAAATAATGAAGTTACAAAGTCATCAAAAATGGCATCATTGATACTGAGACAAACTAATGGTAAGGGAGCTCCTGATATGGTACATTGACAACATATGACCACACCATAATACACCATAATCTGTGGTGTGTAAGCTAACACTCACCTGGAAAACATTCCGAAAAAAATGTGGATTATACTCTTAAGAAATATGAATATTGTGAAAGCCAAGGGAGGTCCAAAAAGTGGGGAGACAAAGAAATGGAAAAACAGGAGTGATTCTTTATGACGTCGTACTTCTGTAAAATCTATGCTACAGTAGACATTGAAGACAACTGGAGTATTTTGAATGGTCCTATGAGTTTGATAGTCCTATGTCAATGTGAACTTTATCATCATTTTACTATATTAACTTTAGAGGGTATTCTTAATCTTGGAAAGTTACAACAAAATAGTTAACCAATAACTATTTCATATGGTTAATTCCAGAAAGAGAGAAAAACAATAAGGCAAATATGGTATGTTAAAAAATGAAATGTTAAAATTTAGTTAAGACCAAGATTTTTGGCTATGCCTTTAATCCTAGCACTGGGGAGCCAAAGGTGCATGGATTAAACACATTGATGATTAACTCCAAGTCACCAGTAATGCATCAACATCACAATAAAGAAAGAAATAGAAGAACTTTCCCCTGGAATCATTTAACAAAGAGAAAGTCTAGGTTTGAATTCTCTACTTTGTGTTACCTGTGTCTTTTGTTCTCTTTCTGTCTGTTTTATGAGTCTGAATCTGTGTCTGCCTGAAGAAGGCTGACTTGTGAATCTGTTTGTCCCTCTCCATGTTTCCGCCTCTGTGTCTGTGCTGTCTCTCTAACATGTGTGTCTGTCCCTAACACAGATCTTTATTGAACAGTGTAGAAAGCATAGCGTGGGAAAGGATGGAACACTTTACAGAAATTTTTAACAGAGTTTAATAAGAGGTTAAGTCACTGGTTCCAACTGACCCCAATGGACCCAGAAAACAGCAGTATTATAAACACCATTGTTTAGCAATCAGTACCTAAATGTTATGTTCAGCATTTATAGTGGATATTCATTTTAGAAGATTGATTTTAACCTCTGTATTTACTGCTTTTATCAAATGATACACATGTATTTTTCTGGATCAGGGGCATGGAAGAGTATGTAATTTAAAATTACATCTGTAGAATAGCTTAGGATTTAAAAGTTGATTAATGGGAAATCTAAGGTAAATGAGATTGGTTGCTACATTGTTCTCTTAAAGTCAGGTTAAACACAATATCTGAATACACAGTTTGATATCAGTTTTAAATCTTAAGTGACCACAAGGGGTATTATTAACTCTGGCTGTGAGATCCAGCAAAAGTTCCAGTCTCTTAGAATATGAGATATTTTCATAATATCATACATCACCACACAGAGGTATACAGATCTCTATGTTCAGGGCCAGGTTCATCTACATAGAGAGTTCCAGGCCACCCAGCACTACACATGAGAACCTGGCACAAAAAAAAGGAGGGAGGACAATTTTGGGTGGAAGTTGTATGGAAAATTTTAATTGTCTAATTGTTTAATTGTTTGCAATTTTCCTACATATTTGAAATTTCTTTTTAAAAAGAATCTTAAAAATAGCTGAGCCACCCCATTGTAACTTTGTAGGTACTTATCTTTTAAAAATATTTATTTATTTATTTCATGTGTATATTTATGTATGTATATGTATGTTTACCTACATGAGATGTGTGTTACATATATCCAAGTGTGTGTGGAGGCCAGAGGTCATCAGATCTCCTAGACTTGGAATTACTCATCGCTGTGAGCCACCTCACATAGGTTCTGGGAACCTGTCTGTTACAAGTGCTCTTAACAGTGGAGCATCTCTCCAGCCCCAAGATTTATCTTTTTTTTTAATTTTTATTTTTATTTTATATAAGTACTTTATTTTTTTCTTCAAGTTACATCTCAGTCACAAACCCTTCCCTATTCCCCCTTCCTGTACCACCCTTCCCCCCTCTTCCCCCCCAACAGCATCCCTTTTGAATCCAACAAATGGTTCTTTCTCTTATAACAGTAAATTCTATACAAAACAGCAGAATTAACTATGCCACATTTATGGCCACAATGGTATTGACCCTTGTATATGGACGCAATATTAAGATTGTATTGGGCCACATAGGCATTGATCTTTGTATTTTGATACAAAATTAAGAGTATATTTAGCCACATTTGAATAGATCTTTGTATATTGATACAAAATTAAAGGTAACGCTTCCTAATGGTATCGTACCTAGAAATACTTAAAAATGAAATGTGAAGCTCTGGCCTCTTGATACCAACCGTTTTAAACTGTTTAGGATAGTTAAGAAAAACAAACTCCTAGTCATGCATGCATGTCACCTTGTTAGCTACTATGACAGTCTATCACAGATATTCTCTAAGCTACTCAGTAATCAAGTTGTTAAGAGACAAGCAACATTTGCTTATCTAAATACAAGAGATAGACAGGGCATCTTCAAAAACCCCAAGAGATCTGCAGAATATGGCATTCAAAGATGTGGTCTTAAATTAAGATTTTTCTTTGATATCGTGACATATCAGCTCCTGACAGCACTCCCTATTCTACTCCAAGTAGAAGATAAGCATCGAAGAATCTCCAGTGTGAGATGGTTGAATTAGTGGAAAGCCTATCTCTTGGCATGTAAAAACTCCTTGCTTCAACTGCAGACAGACTGCTGTCCAAAAAGGACAAAACTTGGTAGCAGGGAAGTCGACAGCCTAGCTCTGCCAAGACAGGGTAGGTTAGTCCTTCACAATCCCTGCTCTACAATAAATGTCTGTCAGAGAAACAGGACCAAAAGGCTGAAGACTGATGCTGGAATGTATGGAGAGAAAATGGGAACTGTCCAGGTAGTCACTGATTTGTCATTTCTTAGTATTGGAAGCTGCAGGCCCTGTACTTCCTATATAATCAGATATATTTATCCTTCTCAGCTCTCTGAGGTGGTTGAAGAATAGACAGCTTGAGTCTCATAGCTAAATTTTGAGTTGTTTAGGAATCAAGAGGGCGTTCTAGATCTAAGAAGATGGTTATAATAGATGATGCAAGTTAGTATGAAAGCTGAGTCAGATATAGAACTTTAAACTCATGGAGATGGTTAGATGGTAGAATGTTAAAGTCAGGGGCCAAATATGTATGAACTGGACATTGGGAAGGTATACTGGGCCATTTAACTCCCAAGATTTATCTTAAGAATCAAAGTCAACAGGCACAAAATCTGCAGATGTTGCCACTTCCAGATGCAGGGTTCATTCAGAATCAAAATGCCCAGGCCAGGAGCACAAGTGTGAGGGACGAAAACTAGCTGTGTAGGATGTGTTTCTTCACAGTGCCATGATACACTTAGGGAGGCAGGATGGGAAAGGAAGCCCAGAGTTCATGAAATAACAGGCAATGGAGTCTGAGATTTTTCCAGACATGCTTACGTTGACACTCTCTACTTGCTAATGGTTTTAATTAGCTGACATCTCTTCATTCAAACTGCTTTCCATAGCAAACTTCCAGCCTTAGCTGAGGATTCATGGAACATATGTTTTTACTATAATTTTAAAAAATGAGCTAGACTCTCCTAAAAAGGAAACTGACACAATGACACATATTTGTTTATACAAAATATTCAAGTATATTAAGTAATTTATTCTCAATGCAATGGGTAGTAGGGTTCAATACTGCAACTTGCTGCTCTAGACATGAGTGGGGATTATAGAAAATATTAATGAAATTATTTACTAGTATTTATATTATATTTAATTGGTTGGCAGTATTATTCCTTAACCTACCATTATAAATAAACACACAGACACCTGATGGTTTTTAACAAGCCTTGGCCTGGGTTGTGTAATCTTGGCCCATATAAACTAGCTCATTCTATTCCCCAAATATGACTATATATACATACATGTGTGTGTGTGTGTGTGTGTGTGTGTGTGTGTGTGTGTGTGTTCCTTTGGACTGTAATTCTCCATGCTATGTTGATGTTCCAGGCCATGTGGAATGGAGTTCTTTTCTTTAACTGATGATGTGTATCCTCCTTCCTGCTCTTGGCTTCTTTCTCTTCTTCTGGAGGCTTCTTCTACCCATCAACCTCTCTGCTTCAGAAGCCTGAGCACCTTAGTCCTGCCTGTCTCTGTCTTTGCCCAATCTCAGGCCTCAGCATTTAATTAACCAATCAGAGACAATGGTTAACAGGAAAGGTAGCATGGCTTCACTTGGTGTGCCGGAAGCAGGCTTCTGGGAGCAGGTAAATTAATAAATAAATGTTAATTAACATTTAGAATGTATAACATTGCCCCGTTGATGAATTTGGTATATGGTCTCAAACATCAATTAAATATTTTAAAATATTAAGTTAGGATTTAAAATTCCTTGAGAAAATAAGTCTCATCTTTTCAGCTTTTCTAAACTTCAAGATCTGTAAGAACTTATATTCCTGGAGCCCATTTGGATAAAAGTTTGATTAAGATAAACAACACTACAGCAAAAACACTTGATTTAATACAGACTGCCCTTTTACCTAAAACTAATTTTATTAGAAAATAGAGAACACTAATGTCAAAATTACTCTAGCTAAGCTAAGCAAATATCAGGTTTTCCAAACCTCTGGGTATAAAAATGAAAGAACTCAAAGTGTGTTGTTGAAATAAATATTATCTCAATCTTGTGTACATAAGCAGTTCTCCCCTTTATCCCCCAAGACCAAATGGTGGATATTCTTGCCTGACTCATTTTGTTGTAAAATGCCAGAGATACCTTACCACCAGTCTGTGACTCACACCAACATGTAAACATCTCATGCACAATTTATTTCCACTTCTTGGAGCAATTATTGGAGTAAAGCAGAGCAATTCTTCTGCTGTCTTTACTGAATTTAGATCCTGATCAAATTGTAGCAAGATAATTATAGCTGTGCTCCTGGGTTTCATTATAACTGCTTCTTTTAAAATGATCTTGGAAAAATGATTAAAAATGTTAGTACAATCCTTTTATGTTCAGTCCT
>CAJQZJ010001969.1:22049869-22096551 GCA_907164525.1 Lophiomys imhausi | reverse complement strand
TGTTGGACTGAAAGGGGAAACCTCTGGAGGGAAGAGGGTGGAAGGGCAGGTTAGGAAGGGGGAATAGGGAGGGGTTTGTTACTGAGATGTAACTTGAAGAAAAAAAAATAAAGTATTTAAATAAATAAATAAATAAATAAATAAAATGATCTTGGATGAGGTCCTATTCCTTTCCGTCCCTTGCTTGTCCATTTATAAAATGGACATCCTGAGTTTGGCCACATGTTGGGGCATGCACATTATGAAGAGGAAAACTATCTCCATCTATCTAGGGTGGGTAGCAGAACCATCTTCCTCCCAGGGTCTGGGGACCAATAAGATGCCACTCATCTCTGAAGTGTCATGCCTGAAACTTCCCAAGCACAGCTTTGACAGTGTTTCTTGGTGGGGAGCACTTTACCAGCACTGTTCACAAATGGTGGTTCCCAAATGGATAGCCTCTGGCTCCTGCTGTGACTACTGTCATTTCCATTGTCAAGCTGCAGCATCTGGAAGTGAGTATGGAACTCTGCTTGTGTCCTGCTTAAACATTACTATGCTCTGGCCTAGAAGAAAGGAGTCCTCCTTTTTCATCTCCTGATCTGTTTCAAGACCACTGGAGTCCACATACCAGCCATCACTGTTATCAAAGAGTTTCTCTGCAAACCATTCACTAATTAATTTTAAGATGCCAACTGGTATATTTTAGTATTTTCTTTGTAAAAATTTTCAATAACTTATGACCACAGGTCCTCCTCTGAAAAAAATCCTCAGCCTGGTTCCTTGGAAGTGTAATCTGAGTTCAAGAATGCCCATGTTATTTATGGATATGGTGTAGTGTACTGACCCATGCACACCACCACCAAGCCCAAATTCAACCCCTACAGCAGAAAATTAAGTAAGTAGGTGCTTCGCCAAAAACTTTGAGGATGTGTCATTTCCCAGCAACTAAGAAGCAGCTGCTATTAGAAAACCAAGGTAATTTAAATCCATCTCAGCATGATCTTGGAAGACCATCTTCTTAGACGGCCAATGTGATCTCTCTACACCAAATAAAATATGTATATCTAGTTTTATTTTACATTTGATATATTTTATATAGGTACATTTTACATGTGAGAACAGAAAATAAAAGCTCCAAGGGCATATTCAAGAAAGTTAGATTACAGAAACAAGAAGCAAATAGTAGACTGGTAGGTCATAGGGTGACAAATAAGGCTTAGAGAAAGGAGCTCAGGGGCCAACCATCACTTCAGTGGGTTGCAGGAAATTTCTCAAAACACTCGATGATTCTCAGCCTCAACACAATTGAAGCTCAGGACTAAGGATGTAGCTCAATGGTACAGAAAGGAGAAAGACAAAGAGAGAGATCAAATGTCAAATTGTTAATAGATACCTGTGCATCATCCATTCCTACCATCATTGCTCCAGTTGTTTTAAACTTAAGAGGCATTTTGAAAAACCAAAATTGTTCCAGTGTGCCAGAATTGAGTGTTCTAATGTGTGTGTCTGCATGTGTGTGTGTATGTGTTTTCTTGGTTTTGCCCTTTTTTTTTTCACCTTTTATACCAAGTTTTCTGCTTAAAATTTTGCTTAGGTTTTTTTTCCCTCTGCCTTTCAGTTAATTTGGCTAAGGGTTTGTCTATTTTGTTGATTTTCTCAAAGAACCAACTCTTGGTTTCATTGATTCTTTGTATTGTTTTGTTTCTAAGTTGTTGATTTCAGCCCTAAGTTTGATGAACCCGTGTGTATCAGCTCCTTCAGAGACAAGACTACAGTGAATGAAGAGCAGAGCATACATAAGGCACATGGTGGGAGAGTTCACAGTAAGCAGGCCAAAATGCCAGGGACAATTGTGACCAGAAACGTGGTTCCCAGAGTGGAGGCATTGGCAACTAATGTAGGGCATGTAAAGGTTGAACCTAGGAGCTGAGGAGATAGCTCAGTGAAATTGTTGCCATGGGAGCACAAGGACTATGGTTCGAGGCCCTGAACCCATGTGAGAAGCCAGTGGTGGCATCTACTCATAATCCCAGAGCTCAGGGGCCGAGACATGAAGATTCTTAGAGCTTTCAGTGAGCTGAGGTCCCAGTGAGAGAACTTCTCCAAAAAACAAAACAAAACAAAAAAGCATAGTAAATGTCTCCTGAAGTTGACCTCTACTATCCACATGTGCATGCACGCATGAGCGTGCACAAATACTTGTACATATACATCTGCACATACATACATAAAAAGGCATTACCAACAAATTTGATAAGGCCTAGTGGGAAATCCTTAGGTCAGTAGGGCTATGGAACGTAGTTCTCAACTGAAACCTTGAGTTCTTATGAGGCAATTGTGATCAAAAGATCAAGCTGGCCTTTCCTTCCATCTGTTCCTAATTCAACACAGAAATACTTGTTTGTTCTACATACTGTCTCCACCATTGCTAGCCTGCTATCCAAGCTGAGAGGTGATTCAGAAAAGGCTTAGCCTTGCTGTAGAGCCTGTTCCATGCCATTTGGACATTGGACCTCCAAAACTATATGCTAAGTAATGCTCTTATTTTTCTGGAGTACCTTGTGCCAGGTATTTCATTGTAGTGATGCAAAGCTGATAAGTGAAACACGGTTTGGGTTAACTGTGGCTTTGATTCCAGCTGGGACTCTGCATGACCATCACTATAAACAAATGATTACCAGATACAGAGCTGACTTCAGATTGACTTCTCAAAGTTACACATTCAGTTGTCATGGTCTACAAGATAACAGACCTGCCACTCCTGGAGGCTTTCTATTAACTTGTATGTTTTCCCAGTAGAAAAAATATGAATAAGGAAGTAGGGGCTGGTGCTCTAAAAACAGTAGCCTTGAAGCAGTCAATAGAAAAGTCAAACTTCGAGGATCCAAGATGGTGGTGGACTGCACCAATGTATTTTGATTTTGGGGTTAACAGTCACAAGGAGACGAGTATTGCAGGACGCTGTACAAATGGCATGACCCCTTCAAAATCTCACCCAGATACCCAGGGACCACTGAGAGTCCCTGGGCAGGACGCTCCTTCCAACTCTTGGACACACAAGGAAGCCGCTGGACCCGGGAATTCGGACCACCCATCCCCCACCAGGAGAGACTCCCAGTAAGTTCCAATCTAAAACCCAGCGGGAAGATTCAGATCCCACGCAGAGATAATCCCCACCCTGCTGGGCACCCCCAGGTCTTTCACAGATGATCCAACTATCTGGCGAAAGGTTGCAACCCTTGGAAGTGAGCACAGCTCAGTTGCAAAGTGCCTTCAGACTGCAGATCACAGTCTGCGACAAAAATGACCAGTTTACAAGCCACGGGAGCTGCAAGGCTACTGGAGCTGAACTGCAGATTTACCCGCTACAGGAACCAACCCTGGGCAAACTGCAAGATATTTGAAACTGTCTTATATCAGACTTTTGTACTAGTACTGGCGTTCCAGCAGGGAACCAGAGCTTACTTGTACACAGCTCCACCACCTGGATTAGTTAGGTCTCCACCTAGGAGGCAGGGTTGAATGACTCACCTTATAGGGTTAGAGAAAGGCAACTCGAATCCTACACCAAAGTACACCCTTAGGACCCAAGTCCAGAAGATAGCAAAAAAAAATTCCACATGGCCAGAGGCCCCAGACAAAAAAAAAAAAAAAACAGAGCGAAATGTCTCCAACAAAAGAAAGCAACGCTATTCCATCCAGCCCGAACCACCTCACCACAGCTGAAACACATGAAAACGATGACAATTGAACATTATGGAAAGTGATACAGTCCCTTCAAGAAGAACTTAAATCTATGAAGGAATTCAAAGAAGCCACAATTTTACAACTCAAAACAACGAATAACACCATTAAAAAGCTCCAAGCCAAGGTGACTCAGGTTGAACAGGAAAAAGACAGAGCAATAAAAGATTTCCAGGCAAAACCAAGCAAACTGGACAAGGAAATGTACAAAACAAACACTACCATTCAAGACATGAAAATAGAAATAATAAAGAAAATACAGAGTTAAAAATGGAAATGGAGAATCAAGGGAATAGAACAAGAAATACAGATGTGAGTATCAAAAACAGGATGCAAGAGATGGAAGACAGGATCTCACGCATGGAAGATTCGAAGGAAGAAATCAGTACAACACCCAAAGAAAATGAAAAAGTTAAAAAATCTCTGAGCCACAACATCCAAGAAATCAAGGACTCAGTGAAAAGATGGAACCTAAGAATTATAGGCATAGAGGAAAGAGAAGATTCCCGACTCCATGGTCCAGGAAATATCTTCAACAAAATCATAGAAAAAAACTTCCCAAACCTAAAGAAAGAGATGCCAATAAAAATCCAAGAGGCTTACAGAACACCGAACAGATTAGATCAGAAAAGAAACTCCTCTCGCCACATAATAATAGAAACTCCAAATGTAGAGAACAAAGAAAGGATATTAAAAACTGTAAGAGAAAAAGGCCAAGTCACATACAATGGCAGACCCATCAGAATCACACCTGACTTCTCCTCAGAAACTTTAAAAGCTAGAAGGGTCTGGACAGATGTCCTACAAGCCCTGAGAGAACATAGGTGCCCAGCCAGACTACTATACTCAGCAAAACTCTCTATCAACATAGATGGAGAAAACAAGATATTCCATGACAAAATCAAATTCAAACAATATCTCCTCACAAACCCAGCCCTACAGAAGATCCTAGAAGGAAAATTCCAACACAGAGAAGAAAACTACACCCAAGAAAACAGAGGAAATAGAAATCTCCACAGCAACTAAACAAAAAGAAACACAAGACAACCAGCTATACCAAAATAATGGGAAATAACAACCCCTGGTCACTAATATCCATCAACATCAATGGACTCAACTCGCCAATAAAAAGACACAGACTTACAGACTGGATCTGTAACCAAAACCCATCTTTTTGCTTTATACAAGAAACACATCTCACTATTGAAGATAAACACTATCTCAGAGTAAAGGGCTATGAAAAGGTTTTCCAAGCAAATGGACACAGGAAACATGCTGGAGTAGTCACCTTAATATTAAACAAAATAGACTTCCAATTGAAGTTAATAAAAAAAGAAACAGAAGAGCATTACATACACATTAAAGGAACTATCCACCAAGAGGACATCTCAATATTGAACATCTATGCCCCAAATACAAAGGCACCTACATTTATAAAAGAAACGCTTCTAAAACTTAAATTGCACATTGATCCAAACACTTTAATAGTGGGAGACTTCAACACCCCACTCACAACGATGGATAGATCATCAAGACAGAAGCCAAACAGAGAAATAATGAGTCTAACAGAGATCATGAACCAAATGGACCTAACAGATATCTACAGAATGTTTCACCCAAACACAAAAGAATACACCTTCTTCTCAGCACCTCATGGAACCTTCTCCAAAATTGACCATATAGTTGGACACAAAGATAGCCTCAATAGATACAAGAAAATTGAAATAACCCCTTGTATCTTATCAGACCACCATGGAATAAAGCTGGTCTTCAATAGCAAAAGAATCAACAGAAAGTCTACACTCACATGGAAATTGAACAACTCTTTACTAGAGGACCACTGGGTCAAGGAAGAAATAAAGAAGGAAATCAAAGACTTCTTAAAATCCAACAAAAATGAAGACAAAACATACCCAAACCTATGGGACACAATGAAAGCTGTGCTACGAGGAAAGTTCATAACACTAAGTGCCTTCAAAAAGAAAATTGTGACAGTTCATATTAGCAAATTAACAGCTAAACTGGGTGAATTGGAAAAAAAAGAAGCAAACACTCCCAAGAGGAGCAGAAGGCAGGAGATCATCAAACTTAGGGCTGAAATCAACAACTTAGAAGCAAACAGAACTATACAAAGAATCAATGAAACCAAGAGTTGCTTCTTTGAGAAATTCAACAAAATAGACAGACCCTTAGCCAAATTAACTAAAAGACAGAGGGAGAAAACACAAATCAACAAAATCAGAAATGAAAAGGGAAAAATAACAACAGACATTGAGGAAATCCAGAGAATATTTGGATCCTACTTTAAAAATCTATACTCCACCAAATTTGAAAACTTAAGCTAAATGGACAATTTTCTTGATAGATTCCACCTACCAAAGCTAAATCAAGATTAGATAAACAGAATAAACAGCCCTATAACCCCTAAGGAAATAGAAACAGTCATTAAAAATCTCCCAACCAAAAAAAGCCCAGGGACAAATGGCTTTAGCACGGAATTCTACCGGACCTTCAAAGAGGAGCAAACACGAATACTTTTCAAACTCTTTCACAAAATAGAATCTGAAAGAACATTGCCAAACTCATTCTATGAGGCCACAGTCACCCTGATTCCTAAACCACACAAAGACCCAACAAAGAAAGAGAACTTCAGACCAATCTCCCTCATGAACATAGATGCAAAAATACTTAATAAAATACTAGCAAACCGAATTCAAGAACACATCAAAAGTATCATACATCATGATCAAGTTGGCTTCATTCCAGGAATGCAGAGATGGTTCAACATACGAAAGTCTATCAACGTCATTCACCATATAAACAAGATGAAAGAAAAAAAAAAACACATGACAATATGCTAGATGCAGAAAAAGCATTTGACAAAATCCAACACCCCTTTATGCTAAAAGTTCTGGAGAGAATAGGCATACAAGGACCATACTTAGAAATAATAAAGGCAATATACAGCAAGCCAGTGGCCAACATAAAATTAAATGGAGAGAAACTTGAAGCATTTCCTCTAAACTCAGGGACAAGACAAGGATGCCCACTTTCACCATATCTCTTCAATATAGTACTTGAAGTTCTTGCTAGAGCAATAAGACAACTAAAGGAGATCAAGGGGATAAACATTGGAAACGAAGAAGTCAAATTATCCCTATTTGCAGATGATATGATAGTATACATAAGCGACCCCAAAAAATTCCACCAGAGAACTCTTACAGCTGATAAACACCTTCAACAAAATGGCTGGATACAAAATTAATTCAAAAAAATGAGAAGCCCTTCTTTATACAACAAACAAATGGGCTGAGAAAGAAATAAGGGAAACCAACCACTTCACAATAGCCACAAACATCATAAAATACCTGGGGGTAACTCTAACCAAGCAAGTAAAGGACATGTAAAACAAGAACTTCAAGCCCTTGAAGAAAGAAATGGAAGAGGCCTTTAGAAGATGGAAAGATCTCCCATGCTCATAGATAGGTAGGATCAACATAATAAAAATGCCCATTCTACCAAAAGCAATATATAGAGTCAATGCAATTCCCATCAAAATACCAAAACAATTTTTTATAGACTTGGAAAAAGCTATTCTCAATTTCATATGGAACAACAAAAAGCCCAGAATAGCTAAATCAATCCTGTACAATAATAATAATAATAATAATAAAAACCATCTGGAGGTATCACCATCCCAGATTTCAAGCTGTACTACAGAGCAATTGTTGTAAAAACAGCATGGTATTGGTATAAAAACAGACCAGTAGATCAATGGAATCGAATTGAAGATCGAGAAATAGACCCACACACTTATGACCACCTAATTTTTGACAAAGAAGCCAAAAAGGCACAATGGAAGAAGGACAGCATCGTCAACAAATGGTGCTGGTCCAACTGGATGTCCACTTGTAAAACAATGAAATTAGACCCATACTTATCAACTTGTACAAAACTTAAGTCCAAGTGGATCAAAGACCTTAACATAAGGCTGGTCACACTAAATCTACTAGAAGAAAAATTGGGAAAAACCCTCGAACTCATTGGCACAGGCGACAACTTCCTGAACAGAACACCAACAGCTCAGGACTTGAGATCAACAATCAATAAAAGGGACCTCATGAAACTGAAAAGCTTCTGTAAGGCAAAAGACACTGTCATTTGAACAAAATGGCAGCCTACAGATTGGGAGAAAATGTTTACCAACCCCACATCTGACAGAGGGCTAATATCCAAAATCTATAAAGAACTCAAGAAATTAAATGCCAAGAAACCAAATAATCCAATCAAAAAATGGGGGACAGAGCTAAATAGAGAATTCACAAAGGAGGAATCCCTAATGGCTGAGAGACACTTGAAGAAATGCTCAACATCCTTAATCATCAGAGAAATGCAACTCAAGATGACTCTGAGATTCCATCTCACACCTGTCAGAATGGCTAAGATCAAAAGCTCAAATGACAGCACATGCTGGCGAGGGTGTGGAGAAAGGGGTACCCTACTCCATTGCTGGTGGGAGTGCAGGCTTGTGCAACCACTATGGAGGTCAGCCTGGCGATATCTGAGAAAACTTGGAATAGCTTTGCCTCAGGACCCAGCCATACCACTTCTGGGTATTCACCCAAATGCCTCTTCACCGAATCATAAGGAAGTTTCCTCATCTATGTTTATAGCAGCCTTATTTGTAATAGCTAGAAACTGGAAACAACCAAGGGAAGAATGGGTTAAAAAACTGTGGTACATCTACACAATGGAATATTATTCAGCTATTAGAAACAATGAAATTATGCAATTTGCAGTCAAATGGATGGAACTAGAAAAGCTCATCCTGAGTGAGCTAACCCAGACTCAGAAGGACGCATATGGCATCTATTCACTTATAGTAGGATTTTAGCTATATAGTAGAAGGTATAGATACTACAACCAACACACCAAAGGGAACTTGGACATAGACTTTTTATTTTTTATTTATTTATTTATTATTTCTTTTTATATTTTTTTCTATTTTTTAGTCTTTTTTATCTATTTGTCTGCTTATTTGTTTGTTTGTTTTTTAGTTCTCTCTCCCGGGCAATGAGACACTTTTCACTGATGGTACTGCCACGTAGACCCCCAATGAATGAGGAAGCTCTTGGCCCTCATACGACCTCTCAACTGAGATGAGGGACTGTTATATAAGGACACCCCACCCCAGAGAAATGGGATGGAAGGGTTAGGAGATAATGAAAATAAATGAAATGTGATGTTTCGGCCTTTTACTACTAATTGTCGTAAACTGTTTAGGATAATTAAGAAATGCAAACTAATAGTCATGCAAGCTGGTCATTCTGTTAGGTACTATGACAGCCTATTATAGTTATTTTCTAAGCTAATCAGAAATAAAGCTGCTAAGAGACAAGCAACATCTGCTTACCTTAATAGAAGAGACAGATAGGGCCTCTTCAAAAACCTCAAGAAATTTGCAGAATATGGATGGCATTCAAAGATGTTTTCATAACTAGATTTTTTTATATCAAGATATATCAGCTCCTGAGAGCACCCCCTATTCTACCCCAAGTAGAAGATGAGCATCGAAGAATCTCCAGTGGGAGATGATTGAATTAGTCACAAGCCTATCTCTTGGTAGGAAAAGCCCCTTGCTCCAACTGTAGACAGAATGCTGTCCAAAAAGGACAAAACCTGGAAGCAGGTAAGTCGACAGCCTAGCTCTGCCAAGACAGGGTAGGCAAGTCCTTCATAACCACTGCTCTACAATCAATGTCTGTCAGAGAAATGGGGCCAAATGGCTGAAGATTGATGCTGTAATGTATGGAGAGAAAATTGGAACTTTCCAGGCAGCCACTGGTATGTCATTTCTTAGTTTAGGAAGCTGCAGGTCTATACTTCCTGTAAAATCAGATATATTTATCCCTCTCAGGTCTCTGAGGTGGTTGAAGAACAGATAGCTAGAGTCTCATAATTAAATTTTGAGTTGTTTAGGAGTCAAGAGAGTGTTATAGATATAACAGGATATTTTAAAAATTGTGTTGCAAGTTAGTATGAATGTTGAGTTAGATATAGAACTTTAAACTCATGGAGATGGTTAGATAGTAGAATGTTAAAGTCAGGTACCAAATACATATGGACTGGACATTGGGAATGTACGCTAAGCCATATAACCCTCATAACTGTGGCCTAATTACCTCTGTTGTTTTGTATTGTATTTATTATTATAAGAGAAAGAGCCATTTGTTGGACTGAAAGGGGAAACTGTAGGGGGAAATAAGATATACCTTAAACTTAAAAAAAAGGGAAGAGGATGGGGGGTTGAGGGTGGGAGGATGGGACTGGAGGGGGGAATAGGGAGGGGACTGCGATTGAGATGTAACTTGAAGAAATAAAAAATAAAGGAAAAAAGAAAGGGATTGGTAAAAGAAAGAAAAGTCAAACTTCAATGGAGAGTGGTAAGAAAGTAGGAAACAAATTATATATATATATATATATATATATATATACACACACACCCAAGGAGCTGGGTAGGGGGAGTGGGAAGGAGTAAGAAACTAGCACAAGATCATTCAATAGTGTCAAACTCTAAGCAGAAGTGTTTGCAGACTAAAGAGAATACTTTCTTCATACAGGAAAAGAAGGACTAACAGAAAATGTGGCGCCTCTGAGGAAAAGGTGGGCAACCCATGATAAGTGACAGGACTTATCCCACTTTAAGGTGGAACTGAGAAATCTATAGTATCTTAGAAACTGCTGGACCAAATCTAATGCAAACTAAAGTTTGTCTTAAAAAATAGACAAATTTGATTACTACTTGTGATGTCTTGTCACTTTTAGGTTGAATGTTCTGCTTTTTCTCTTCTTGACTGCATTTCATTGCTAAAAGTGTCATTTTAAGTGTAAGAAATTTATCAAGAAAAAGGAATAGATAGATTACCACCTCCAAACTAATAGAGTGTGAATAACTTAATGGGGAGAGGCAATGCTGTTTACCTCTAGAACCTTAGCGACAAGATTCTTCCAATTGCTAAGTAATATTAGTTGAATGAGTCAGCCTTCAAGCAGACCACCCTGGGTAGCCAGGTGTTGAGTTAGCAACAAAAGATGAGATTAAGGACAGAAGTTATTAGATAATCAAGAAGTCAGAAACTATCAATGTAGTCTAAATACGTGTTACAGTTTAATCTGAAAAATCCTACAAAGCCTGTGCATTAGAATGCTTTGTTCCCAATTCCTTGTACAGCTGGGTAAAGTGGTGGAACCCTTGAAATATATTGCCTCACTAGGAGAAGTGGATCCGTGGAAATGTAATTTGCACACTATATCTACCTCTTGTTCTGGTCTAAACTCTCTGCTTCTTGGTGAGCTGCCATAATGTGACCAGCTGACTCACGTTACCATGAGCACAGACTAAGCCAATGTTGTACCTTCCTTCCCCACTGGACTGCACTGTTACCTCTGAAATGGTTAGCCAAGATAACCCTGTGCTCCCTTAAGTTGATTCTGCCAGGTGATTTGTCATAGCAATGAGAAAAGTAACTAATAGCACATGATTTTAGTATTTCAGCCTTAATAGCAAGCCTGGTCTGGAAATGGATACACTGTTACTCTTCAGACTAAAGATGTACAATTAATAGATCAAAATTGCTTTCCCTCAGTACTACTAACAGTGACTCAGAACCCTGAATTCTCTGCAGCACTTTACTTCTTTTTGAAGATATGGGTATGAGAAATAGTAGCAAGGAATAGTCTTCTCATTTAGACAATTAGTTTATAACTTCACCCTTCTTTGAGCATCTAAGAAGCTTCTTTTGGTTGGTATATATGGATACCTGTATGCTTCTTTCTGACTTTATTGCCAAAGTAGAAAACCATAGTGGCTAATATTCACTATCAGCTTGATTGCAATTTGATTTACAATCATTTAGGTCCTAGAAGATTGGAAAGGAACATGTCTGGGTATGTCTTTGAGGGTGTTTCTAGAGAGAAGTAATTAGTGGAAGAAACCCATCCTGAATGTGGGTAATACACCCCTTGGGCCAGGAGTGATTGAAAGAGTAAGCAGAGAAAGGCCAGCAGAGCTCTGACATTCTCCTTTTCTCTGCTTGTTTGTCTTTGATGACATGAACACTCTGTTGTGCCACACCTTCTCCACAGAGATGGACTGAAACTCTGAGCTAAGTTAAGTTCTTCCCCATTTAAGATGTTTCTGACTGGTATTCTGATGCAGGGATGTGTAAAGAAACTACAGTGCATAGTAAAAGAAATATGTGGCTCAGGTAAAAACAAAGGATTTTTTTTTTTGCCAAATTTCTGGAATCCTTTAAAAACCCATTTAATAGAATGTTTTGTTTCCAATCCACAGTAACAGCAGTTGTGTTCATGTTTGGTACATGTTTGCATGTTTGGTGTATGTGAAAACCAGAGACCAATGTTCTATTTCTTACTTGATTACACTCCACTTTATATATTTGAGACAAGGTTTCTCACAGAACATGGAGCTCAGTTACTTGACTAGACCAGTTGACCAGCAAGTTCCTGGGATCTTTCTGTATTCATGCCCCCAGCACTGAGGACAGGTACATGTCATCTATTTTTTAAAAAATAGTCACCGAATACCTAGCAAACACCTTACCAATTGGATCCAACCATAAGCTTATTGAAGACTAATTAGTTATGACAGTCTATGTTTTACACAATAGAATGAGAGGTCCAATGGCCAATAAGCAGTTTGTGTGTAAGCTGCAAACAATGAAAAGTACAGTAAGAAAATATCAAATGTTGTCAGGTACCTCATGGTGCTTTTTTGTAGGGGTAAAATTAGTGATCACTTCTTTATTATATTGCAATTTCCAGTCTTCTGGGAAAACATATCTTGGCATCTACCTGCTTCCTTAAAGTTTTAGTTTGATGTGACATTTATCATGAGTGACTCCTTCTGGTCTGGTCTGTTGGTGTACACCATAGGAGCTCAGTCCAGAACAAAGCCCTTCCATAATTTTTGTTTAATATAACCACGAGGAAAATAGGCCCCTTAGATCCATGGGAAAATCAAAATAAATGGTAGAGATTTTTCTTCTCAGAATATTTTATTTGCCCATGAATCTCATTGGAAGTTCATGACGAGGTGGTGGAAGGGAAACCTTTGACTCCATTTTGAGTTCATAGGACCAGACCTGCCTAACCTAGTGATCCCAAGAAATCACGAGTTCCAGGCACTAGTTCTAGGAACTGACCATAAAACTCTCTGCCCTAAGGGCAGCCAATCAGGAGATAACTACCTATGTAGCTGCCTAGCTGCCCCCCAGTCAGAATAAAGGTTACCTAACCCTTACTGGAATTCCCTTTAGCTTTAGAAAAGCCTGCCAGACTTTGTTCTGGATCACCATTTTGTATTGCTGGTGGAAGCCAGCAGAATCATGGCTGTCTCTCTCTATGTATTTAAGATTGAACTTACTTTAATGTAAATATATCTTCTATTATTCTTAACATTAAGAGCCATCAGTCCTCTCTATCTCTGTAATGCAAAGAAAGAAAATAATGTCCTTCTTAGAAATCTAAGAAACACACACAGATATTTAATTTAACCATAAAATTGAACTTTAAGAGAAACACTATCTTACATAAAGTTCACAGACTTTGCAATAACTGGTGATGATCTATTACTCATTGTCATAGCACCATGTTTTATCTTGGAAATAAACATGGCTCCTTGGATACCTCACACATTTTCTTTAAGAAGTCTATGTGGGGAGTAGGGAGGGGACTGTGATTGAGATGTAACTTGAAAACATAAATAAATGTTGAAAACAAAACAAAAAAAAGAAGTCTATGTGGTTGTTTTAATTATATATCTAGGTCTTATATTACTCTTATCTTAGTAAGCACTGAGAGTTAACTCTAACAGAGCTATTGCAACGGAACCTAGGTTTACTGATGCCTGCCAAGAGACTATGAAATTTTGAATTCACACATTAGGAAAATTTATTTTTCCCTCATATTAATTGTGATGTCAGACCCAAAACATTTTATACCTCCAGGATGTGAACCCCTGCCTCATATTCCCTTACCTTAGCTCAGTATCAAAGAATGAAAGCCACAACTGCTAGTAAATCACTTTATACATATGATAATAATGTGTGGACTGCTGACATATTTGTGTTCTTTATAAAGTAAAAGAAGAGCAACCTGCACTGAAACTTTACTACTGTTATGTAGGGACCACAGACATACAAGACATAATATTTGCCCTAATTGCGTTTGTAATGTAATTGGGGTTATGCATTGATAGGAACTACTAGCAGCATGTAGGACAAGTGTTGCTGGCAAGTCAATATCATAACCAGTGAGTGCTGAGAATGGACAGGTGCAAATGTCCCCAGGGGAGGAAGTGTAGGAGGTAGGTTTTAATTTGCATCAAGAAGGCTGAGCATTGTAGTGGCAAGAGCATGAACAAAGCACACACTGGATGGCAAGGGATATATTAAGAAAAACTAAGTGCGCAAGTCTTAAAAGTTGATACCAGGATTGGTCTATAGAAGAAGGTTTGGTTACAGAATACATTTCCTGAACACAGCATTTTATAGAAGGAAGAAAAAAAAAAGGAGCAAAATGGCCATCTAAGGCATTAACCTCTAGCTTGACATTCGTGAGCACAGTTCACTAGTGAGCCTGCTCTTTGAAAGCAAGGATCCTCCATCCCACATCACATGGCACCTCATATACACTGGGGAAGTTTAATAAAAGCCATGCAGAGTGAATGAGGATAAGAAAGAAATGCCTGGCAGTGAAAGAAGTCATGCAATTTGGATGAGAAGAAACAAGCTTGTGTTTTAAGGAGTGGCTCTTGACTGAGAAATAACACAAAATCCATCCCTCTTGCTAAAAGCAAAACCAAGATGAAACTTTTTGCTTCAGAAGTATTTAAAGGCACACATTTACTATCCAATAAAAATTGGGTTGCACAACTATATACCTAACTATAGACAACCAGTCTACATTACATGAGTCTAGTTAATGAATGAGACCTCCAAATTGTTAAAGGATTATAGAAAGTTTTTTAAGTCATTTTTATGTCTATTAAGAATGTAGCCACCCATATGTCCACTGAAGGCACCAAAGGTTATGTAAATCTAAAGACAAGGGAAAATATTTTAAATTGCTCATAATGATAAGGTATATAAAACCAATTTTACTAAGAAGTATTTTAGGCATGGTTAACATCATACTGTCATTTGAGAAAACACCAAAATTGCTTTCATTTGCAACCTGAAAGAATGTATATGTTCATATATCTGGTTTGAAATACAACATTTAAAAGGTAAAAACAATATTCCCACTAAAGCCTAACTTATATATATCCCATAACCAAACATGTCCCCTCCTACATGCATCCTTAACAGAAATGTGTTTGTATTTTCATCAAAACGCATAGGGGTGCTCATGGCAGCACAATGCAGAATATACCAGATTGCAATGAACACAAATGATCATCAACAGTAGCATGCACAATCCAGTGCTGCACATTTCAAAACACTAGAGAAATTAAAATAAATGATCACAATCTCAAGCAACATTAAGGAAAATTTTCACAAAATACATTGCATTGAAGGAAGCAGACCCTAAAAAAATGATTTGTTCCTTTCCTATACAGTTCAAAACAGTCCAAATTAATAAGATTTCCTTACTACATGACTAGAACCCTGATGAATTGGATGTTGAGATTATGGTTATGAACAAAGGGATAGGTGGTGATGACAGTAAACCTAGGTGGCACGAACACAGCCAGTGCTGGTTTCCATTTTGGGTGTCATTCCCTGCACCTTCACTTCACAAAACCTCACAGATTTACTCTTTTATTAAGCAGGGCTTCTCCTTGGTGCAGCCACATGTTCAAACAAATTTGAACATCCCACCAACTGACTCCCTAAGCCTTTGGATCTTGTTTTGTAGCCTGCACATGAATCACCAGTAACTTTTGGGCTTACCTTTTATACACAGTATCTGGATACTTTCTGACAAACATTAATTAAATTCATCTCCTTTTATAGGCGTTGGCATCTCTAATTAAAACAAAGTGATTCCTTCCAAGGTCTGAGCGAAATCAGCTCCAAAGGGCACTTAATTATATAAGCTCCCAACTCCCTCTCAGGGCTCCCGCCCTCTTACACATCTAAATTATGGATAGGTACTGACACCACTAACTCCCAGCTTTTTACATCTGACTATAGAATAAACAAAGTCCCTTCAGTTGCTTCTATACAGAAATGCTAAGATAAACTGATATTTTTGTAAGAAATTCTAAGAAAAGAAGTGCTAATAGAAATAAAATTCAAAAACCAAATTGAACCTGTATAGAGGTAGTTGTAATTCCAATGGCTATTTCTCATTCTGTCATCCTCATAACTGTTCTAATCCACTATTTTCTCAAGAGCTACCCCAGCTTTAGTAAGGGATGCAATTTTTCTTCCAATTCTGCTAGCTCTATTTTAATCTTTTCACTTAGGAAGACAAATTGCAGATTCAAAAATCGTGTTCTCAAATGAGAACAAATCTATTCATGAGGAGGGGAAAGATGCTAGACAATATGTCTTTTCTCAAAGAAATGTTTTTAACAGACCTAACAATTTTTATGCATTGGCTCCAATAACCTGAGTTCTAGCTGAAAGAAGACTCAAAAACACAGCTATGGGTTCCAAAAGTATTGATAAGGTATGCTGCAAATATATAAGCCAACAACAAATACAGATTAGAAACCACACACACAGACACACACACACACAACAGAGAGAAGAAATTTTGAAGAAAATAAATATATGAGTGAGCAATTAACTTTTCGCTAGCCCGCATCAACATTTAGCCTTTTTTATATTAAAGTTTCCAAATAGTATTTTTTGGTGCATCTATGTGCAGCTATTATCACATGACTAAAACACTAAAACACACTTCTTTTTCTTGAGTAAGACAATCTCTATCCCAGTATCTATCACAGCTGCTTGTAAGTGAGGATCCCTCGGCAATACTCATTTTATAACATTCCTGTCTTGATATCCTGTAAGCTATGAATTTAGGTTAAGTATAGCTTATGAATTAGAATTTATGGATGAAGGTTAGCTGCAATCAACCCTTCCCACGTGAAATAGTAGGGTACTGGGAGTGGTGGTGGTATGTGTGGAAAGAATCTATTAATGAGAACATGGTGATGAAGGAAAGAATACAGGTAAAAATTGCAACCTACTTTGGCTGGAAAATATGGTACATATAAGTGAATAGATGCCATGTGCATCCTTCTGAGTCTGGGTTAGCTCATTCAGGATGAGCTTCTCTAGTTCCATACATTTGGCTGCAACAATCAATAAATGGGACCTCATGAAACTTAAAAGCTTCTGTAAGGCAAAAGACACTGTCATTCGAACAAAACGGCAGCCTGCAGATTGGGAAAAAATCTTCACCAATTCCACATCTGACAGAGAGCTAATATCCAAAATTTACAAAGAACTCAAGAAATTAAATGCCAAGAAACCAAATAATCCAATCAAAAAATGGGGGAAAGAGCTAAACAGAGAATTCACAAAGAAGGAATTCCTAAAGGCTGAGAGACACTTGAAGAAATGCTCAGCATCTTTAATCATCAGAGAAATGCAACTCAGGACGACTCTAAGATTCCATCTAACACCTGTCAGAATGGCTAAGATCAAAAGCTCAAATGACAGCACATGCTGGCAAGGGTGTGGAGAAAGGGGAACCCTCCTCTATTGCTGGTGGGAGAGCAAACTTGTACAACCACTATGGAAATCAGTCTGACGATATCTTAGAAAACTTGGAATAGATCTACTTCAAGACTCAGCCATACCACTTCTGGGTATACATCCAAATGACTCCTCATCGAATCACAAGGAAGTTTCCTCATCTATGTTCATAGCAGCCTTATTTGTAATAGCTAGAAACTGGAAACAACCCAGATGTCCCTCCACCAAAGAATGGATTAAAAAATTGTGGTACATCTACACAATGGAATACTACTCAGCTATCAGAAACAATGAAATTATGCAATTTGCAGTCAAATGGATGGAACTAGAGAAGCTCATCCTCAGTGAGCTAACCCAGACTCAGAAGGATGCACATGGCATCTATTCACTTATAGTCGGATTTTAGCTATATAGTACAGAATAGCTATACTACAACCAATGCACCAAAGGGAACATGGACATAGACTTTTTTGTTTGTTTGTTTGTTTGTTTTCTCTCCCTGTCAATGAGACACTTTTCCCTAGCGGTGCTGCCTTGTAGGCCCCCAGTGTATGAGGAGGCCCTTGGTCCTCATATGACTGCTGAACTGGGGTGGAGGACTGTTATGTAGGGACACTCCACTCCAGAGGAGTGGGATGGAAGGGTTAGGGCATAGAGGGTGGGAGGGCAGAACTGGGAGGGGTGGAAAGAGGACTCTATGATGGAGATGTAACCTGAAGCAATAAATAAATAAATTTTAAAAAGAAAAAAAAAGTTATTTAGCTTCATCTAAAATTCTGTCTCCCCATTCTGTCTTTCACCACCAGAGTATATTCCCACATACATTGCCTTGACTTTTGCCATAAGTTAACAAATCTTTTCAACTATCTGTTATGTTAAGTTTTTTTCTCCCCGTTTTACTAACTGGATTGTGCTATGGTATAACTCTGCTCACATTGACAGCCAGGAGAGATGGTGTGGGAAGGCATGAAAAGAGGTACGCTTTGCTGTCCCCAAGCAGAGATTATAAACCTCCAAGACAACCAGGGAGAGAAGCTCGGGACAAGGATGCTGCTGGGAACTCTGAACAACTGGGGATTTCATGACCTATTTTAATGATTAGGCTCGACCCCTAACTCAACTGGATGCCCTGACTTTTCATATGAGCACAAGAAATCTGCATTAAATTGATTTTCTTAATTTGTTTACTCAATGATCACAATTCTTAGTTTAATTTTCAGTTTTTCCTATTCAATTCCTGGAAATTTCAAAGTCCTTTTTGTATGATCCAGGAAATACCTGCTTCTGTATGAACGATACATGATAGGGTTGGGCATGCTGGGTGTATTATCACTCTGAAACATCTCTAACGCACCAAGAACCCAACCCCACATGCTTACATTCCCCATCCACACCCTACTGATTAGAGTTCTGGCTGTTTACTTTGTTCTTTGGCCTGCTAGTTGAAGCAAACTGTGCTGAAGCCTAAAGTCATTGTTTTGCCACCTTCACTTGGGCTGGCAATTGCCTTATCTAGTAACAGTTTTTTCCTCAAGACACCCAGACAGAAGCTGGGATTTCCATTTCCTTAAGAGTCTAAACACTTTCTACTTCTGATACCATTTGTGATTTTTGTCTGAGTACTAAACTGTAAACAGAAGAATCAGTTCACACTACTCTACGTGTGGACTGGGACCTAGAAATATATACTGAACTTTCCGGGACCTGTATGGGTCAAAGACCCAGTGTGAGAAGCTTCCTAGTCCCCAACACTATCTAGTCAGAACACCTAGGACATCTCCATTACAGTGCCACAGCCTTCACTTCATGTTTCCACTGTGATTTGGGGGGGGGGGCGCAAAATAAAATAACTGTCTGATGTCACCTCTGTAAAACCATCGCTACCCAAGACCTTCACAGCACACTCCTAAGGACAGCAGTGGTTGAATGTCTCATCCCTCAGGCTCCACATCAAAGTGTCATGCAGCACCAAGCATGGAACCCTTGTCCTCTTGAACACACTTGTTTAAAGGCAGGCAAGAGAGATGTCCTTGGATTGTGATACTATATATTTTATTGAGAAGTTCATCAAATATAAAAAGGAAATCTACTGGCTTCTAGTAGATGTCTCCTGATGGCATCCTCTTTTTCCCACTGGTGATAGAGGGATTCCTGTCTTTCTGCTTAGGGAAGACTGTGATCCATTGCAGTATAAAAATTATATGGGCAGAGAGAGCAGGGAAGGGAGCTGTATGGGTGAAGGGCGTTAGCACACTCTAGACACCATCTGGTGGGCTGCATCTGTGAACAGAGTGAACACATAGAGGCCATGGGAGGCAGGATTTGTTGTTGAGGGTTGGTCTGGTGCTATGTATTCTAGTGCTAATTCCTGTCCCCCAAGATCAGTTTGCCACCCAGATGAGCACATTGTCAATTATACCTGTCTTTGTTGTGTAAACCTTGCTCTGCCTATTTTAACATTGATTGGTTAATAAAATTGCTGAAGCCTGAGCCAACCAGAGAGGGGGGAGTGGGGGAGGGAGGGACGGACAGAGGGAGGAAACAGGACCAAGGTTCATGGGTCTTGGAGTAGCAGAGGATCACAGGAGACAGAAGGAGGAGGAAAGAGATGCCATGGGATAGAACATGGAGGAGGAACACATGGCAGAGAACAGCTTGCTCTGAGAATTGCCTGATGGAGCAGATCCAGCCCAGAAAGGACGACTTTATGGGCAAATAACTTGGGTTGTGTAGCCGAGAGATTGCTAAATAGCTTAGCAGCTTAAGATCTGCCAGGCACTAGTGCTTAAAGCTTATTAAAACCTAACAGTTCTCTATGTGTTTACTTGTAAGTGGCTGCTTAGGGAATAACTCTGCCACCCTAGTAATCATGAGTATCAATTATAAATATTAGTTTTTCATGCAACAATTGGCATCTAACATGGGGTGCTAATTGTAGAAAACCTGTGGCTTATGTCTCCAGGTGAAAGGGCCTAAGACCCAGGGGAGCCTTAAACCATAAAATAAATATGCCAAGATCTTTTAATTTCCAATACCCAGGTCTTCGCTGGGCAGATTCTCAACTAGCTCATCTAAGGTAGCCTGTCCATTTTGCCTCATCCAGTCAAATGGTTAGCTATACCTTGTTTATTTCCTGTTATGTCTCCTGGCAAAAGGCCTTTCCCTTTCTTCTTCCCAGAGTTCCTTTATCCTCTCCCAGGAAGCCTTGCTTTCCACTTCTCTTTCTGTCCAACTATAGGCCATAGGCTTTTTTTTAATTATTGACAGCTTTGACATTCATAAATTGCACAAGACAATTTTCTACACTTTGTAGCACCCAAAGAGAGGTGGCATTCCTTATTACAGGAGGATGGAATCAACATGTTTGATTATCTGATGGGATGTCAAAGCAACTGAAGCCCATTCCGAAGGGATCCTCAGGAATTGTGCACAATGCCTCTGATAAGGAAGGCTGCTCAGGTTTGGGACCTTATCACTGGGAACAGAGTAGCAACGCTTTTCAGAAAGTCTGTATTTTACTGGATATCACAACTGTACATACTATTAAACCTTATTTATTATTATTATTAATTTTTTTCAAGTTACTTCTTGATCAACTTCCCTATCTCCATCCTCTCCTTCTCCTCAGATGAGGGGAGCCTCCACATGTCAACCCCCTTAGTTCATCAATCACATGAAGGCTAAGAGCTTCCTCTTGTACTGGGGCCTGATATGGCAGCCCAGCTAGGGTAATGTTAAACCTTAATCTTAAACCATAGGAAGTCACATACATGACAAATGCCTACCATAACCTTAAAATATTATTTTTAAAACTCATAAAATATTTATACATTTTAATATTCAAAATTTTGTTGTACTATGAATGTTTTATCAGGAGGAGGGTGGAAGGGTGTGACTGGAGGGGGGAGTAGGGAGGGGATTGTGATTGAGATGTAAGTTGAAGAAATAAAAAATAAATTATTATAAAACAACAACAACAAAAAAATATTATTTTATGTATGTATCCAAATTTTAAAATGACATAATTCCACCTTTTTTTTTTGAGACAAGGTTTCTCTGTGTAGCCTTGGCTGTCCTGGACTCACTTTGTAGACAGGGCTGACCTTGAACTCAGAGAGTTTCACCTGCCTCTGCCTCCCGAGTGCTGGGGATTAAAGGCATGTGCCACCACATTAGGCTAGGCTAGGCTTCCTTTTTTAAAGAAGGACTGGCACACTAATCATAACCACCCTTCACTGTGTGCTTTCAATGTACTGAAGGTACTGTGCATGTTATTTTACCTAGTTCCTGTCCCCAACAAGCCTATGGATTGTGTACTATTGTTTGCTAGGTATCCATGAAAAAACTAAGGTTAGGAGAGACTTAGACAAAATAACTGAAATACTCTATTGTACAGATGATTTTCAAACACAGGTCTGTCTGTCTACAGAGACCACAGGATTTAAATATTGACCACCTCCAAGTTTGGGAGGATATCATGTAAGACTATTGAGGAATGGGAAATTGGGAAATTGCAGAGAGCCTTCAAGAGGGGCTAAGCAGAAGTAGGCAGTTCTTGGGTTGGTGGAGGAAGATTCACGCTTAGCATAAAACCTATGGAAGAATTTGAGCCTGTCACTTATCACTTATGTGTGTGTGTCTTCATGCACGTGCAGGTGCACGTGAATATGTGGATGCCAGGATTCCTCTAAATCTTATATTTATCTTCTTTCTTCCCTCCTGTTCTCTGAAAGGAAACTCTTGTTCCCATAGTGAACATGTCCTCCTGTGGGTCACTGGGAATTTTTCAAGCATAGCTCATTCCATTGCCCATACTGTGGAGTGATTAGTTCTTATTTACACCTTGGAACCAATTACTCATAACCCTGCAATTTTATTTCACTATGTAGCTTTGTTGTTGGTGGCAATGGCTTGGTAGGTCCTACAGATAAGAGCAGACTGAGATTTCTATCTAGGTTTTTGTCACCATCAGGGAGGAATTGCAGAGATTAAGCCAAGTAAGAATTAGATGGGTTTTGTTTGTTTGTTTTTTGCAGAGAGATGGAACACACTCATGAGGTGATTCAGACTTGGAGAGAGAGACAGACAGAGAGAGAGAGAGAGAGAGAGAGAGAGAGAGAGAGAGAGAACTGGGATTTTGGCAGCTTGCTTTATGGATAAGCTTAATAAAATTAATGTAGGAAAATGGCCAGGAATTCCAGGGTTGGGTCAGAATTTCCCCAGAATAGGGTCCTCCCCTTTGTCCCTATGTGGGGGTTTCTGGATATCATGGAATCAGATGCATGATGGGAACAGAAATTCTGCAATACTAGTGATGTGGAGATGCCATTATCATTAAGCAAAGCACAGTTCGTGATTGTCTCCATGGCATCACTTCAGTTTGGGTTGGGGCTTGTTTATTGTTTGAGAGTCTCATGGTCCTCCCATACCACATTTCAGTGAGGTATGGGCCTCTACCTTGTGTAGCTCACTCTTTTCCCACACCTAGCTAGTCTACCTCTACTTTACAATTATCACTGTGTGCAGGAGTGGGAAGAACATAATTCAAGATTCTTTTCTTCTTTTGAGGTTTCTGGAAGTGCTAGTTCTCCTCTAGTTGGGCAATACTCACACAGTGAACCCTGTGCTCCTTCTGGGCTGCATCTGGGTCACACAATGCAAGCAAGTATGTATAAAAAGAGTTATTTTATCTGCTTCTCCAGAAGACAGATTTTTATGTAATGGGTTTATTTAATGAATGTGTAGGTATACTTCTTTCAGCTCTCCAGTTTTATGTTTAAGTCAGTCATTGGAGCCTTAGTAGAATTCATAAATAAATATCCTCTTTTCCATCTGAATTCAGAAGCTCTTGAAGTATAAAAGGTAAGTTCAACCAGTCACCTTACAAAGGAAGAGTGTAATCTTCAAGTGACCTCCAACATATACCACCCACCCCACCCCAGCACCATATGAGATGGTCAGGGCAGTGGGTTCAAGGCAGAACCACAGAGTCAAGGAATACCAAGCCTTCCCCAGGCAGTCCCTACAGAGACAGAGGTTGCCAGGACAGACTCAACTCTCCAGGAAGAGGAAGGCAGGGTGGCTGGAGCCAGAGTTGCCATGTTCTCCTCATAGGAATAGGAGACCTAGGCAGAAGAGATTCTCCCCTGTTGGTTGGTACAAAGAAACTTGAGTTTGTTTGTTTCTTTTATAATATTAACTCCTGCTGCCTGCGTATTAGCCATTTGTGTTTTATTTTCCACGAGAAACTTTTAAGTACCCACTCAATTAGTACTCCTGAACTTAATTATTAAAATCCTTAGTTTCACATTGCTCAAATTTAGTTAAGCAATCTCTTCCGTTTTTATTGGTAACTCGTGAATTAGGATCACTCCTTCCTGGAAATGAGGAGGTGCTCAGCAGAGAGGAAGGAAGCTTTTTTGGCAGAAAAGGCTGAAGGAAACACAAGCAGGAGTGATTGTTTCCCTTTAGGTTGGAAAAGAGAGGAATATCCTACACTGTGGTTGGCTGGGATCTTCTGACTGGAAACTATGAAGCTCTGGAGTTGCTTTTGTGTTTTTAAACTTTGGTTCTCTTTTAACTCCACTTTGAATATCTAGGAGTAACTAGTCCACTGTGGTCTGATCTTCTCAGTCTAGCGTAGGAACTTAATTAAAACCAGTGGTCACCCATACATATTATCCAATATCACTCTGTGACAAGCATACTCATTGGAGTTTGGACACTATTGTGTCCAGTAGTGCCCATATTTTCATAGTGCATTATCCTATTTACTTTTATGAGAGACTTTATTTTCAAAATAACTATTTTGCATCAGAGTGGTGCACACAACTGACCCCAGGTCATAGCTAGAGTAGGATCACTTGCGAAGAGTGGTTAAGAAGGTGTGTGTAAAATCACTGTAGCTCCACAAATGGAGCTGACTTCCCTGGGTGGGAGGAAAATGTTATAGATTTTTTTCTAAAGATTTCAAAATAAAAGGTACCAGTTCAAAAGATATCAATCCAAGGGGAGAGAGGAATCTGCTTATATGTTTCTTTAAATTGTGAATTGTACCTCTATTTGATCTTTTCATGACATTCTGCATATCTCTAATGATAACAAATTCTCTCTCTCTCTCTCTCTCTGTGTGTGTGTATGAGAGAGAAACTATCTTGTAACTAATCTAGCAAATATACTTAAAATTCAACATTTGAACTTTCTTTAAATGATATCTTTTATATACCCATTGGTTAGCTGACAAATAGAAGAAGGGAATTCATTGTAAAGTGAATCCTTTGCTTTTGGCAGATTCCATTTGCTCTATTGTCATCAGATCTGTCATCTCATTCAAAGTTCTTGGACACCCTGGTTGTCAGCCTTCACACTTGTCTTTGAAATGGCTTCAGCAACCATCTCTATGCTATCTCACTGCCTCACCTAATTTGCATTGGTCTGATTCATTCATTCCCTAGCTGGGTTATAGGCTATACTTTTCCCCAATGGTACCCATGCTGTTAAGCTGCCTCTCACCGACTATTATCACAGTAGGATTCAAAACGTTCATTTGGCAAAGACCTGCTGCTCTTGATAGAAGACAGACATTTGACAAATGAGCACAGAGAGCGTTTGAGAATGGCTTTTTAAATAAGATCTGAAATCCACTTTGCTTATATTAAAATAGTTTTCTTCGAGGATGAAAACGCCTGCTGGCAATCAGAGGCTTGCGTGACATTCAAATCTACCCAGAGGAAGCTGCCAAGCAGAGAGGCTCTCTGCTTTACAGATTTCCATTGTTCTGCTAACTTTCCTATGCCAAAAACACTCAGTTGCTCCCTTTCACCAGCCTCTAAGGTCACAAGACAGACAGTTCTTTTTTGATTACTCAAACAAATGCAGGTCTGATTCAGAGGAGGAAAGAGAGTTGCCAATAGTCAATGCTTAGGAAGGGCAAGGCTGCCTTTGCTTTACAAGCCAACCTGATGAATCACCACATCCATGACTAATTGTGGTGTTAAGATGTGCCCAGGAATATAGCCTTGTTTTTATAAAGGGAAATTCTAAAGGAGACCCAGAGAAATAAGAATAAGACACTAGTGGACGAATGTACTGATTGCACCATCATTCCAACAGGTTTAGTAAGTCTCTTGCTCTGCAACAGGCAATTGAGTCCTAGAAAATGTGACAGTGGCATTGATCTCAGCATGGCTTTCCTCACAACAGTCAAAACTTGACGAACAAAGAAAAGATTTTCCAAATGTTTCCTAAATCTCAGAAGGTTAAACCCAGACATAGACTGATATAAAATAGATTGATGTTTATGTGCACAAAATATATGTGTGTGTAAATGTATGAATATATATAATATAAACATGTGTATAAACAAATAGGTACATGCATGCCTAAATAATTAAAATGTATTTGCAATGGGCATATATACATAAAAATCTATGTTTTCTTTGTACCATTAGAAAGATATGTTTGTAAGAAAGACATAGTTCTATTATTTCTCTGAGACAAGGTCTCTCACTGTATAGCCTAGTCTAGCCTCCAACTTGAGACCCTTTTCTCTTAGTCTCTTAATCTTCTGAGTGCTAATCTTACAGATATGTGTCATTATATCCAGCACGAAACCATGGTTCTTGCCATGAATTATGCTGTCTATGTGGAAAGACAATATGCAGAGGGAAAATTCCAATACAGGGGAAAACAATCAATGATGAACACATACAGAATAATGAGAGAACCAGGGAGGAAATGTTCGAAGGAGGAGAGAGAAAAACTGCAGGGAGAGATTTGAGCAAGTGAGAAATAAGCTGCTCTTTCTTCTATGACTTGTATCAGGCAAGTTTGATGGAGGAGAGAGAAATCTGGGGCAGTGACTGTTAGGAATCTCAGATAGAGTAAACCAGACAGCTACAACATCCCTGCCTCCACTGATGAATTTGACAAACTACTATGAAAACTTTAGCAAATAGAATCCAACAATGCATAGAAAAATAACACATCATGCATAAATCTAGTTTATCTAAATGTGGAAAATCTAAAAATCAATTTAAGTATGGTTTTAAAGAGTAATAAAAATAAATTATATGAATTTTAAAAATAAAATGCAATGTAATCAGTCACATTTTTAAAACACAATTATCTGCACACAGAAAAAAAAATCATAGGCAAAATTCCTCATCTCTTCATGGTAGAAAGCACCCATTCTGGCAACCTAGGACAGAAGTAAACTTTCTTACTCTGGTCAAGGACTGTTTACAACACACAGCACCGAAATCACCGTTCTTAGTTAGTATGACCTAACTACATAATTTCTTTAGGTAGGAAACTAACACAGAATGAATGTATGAGAAGATAGAAAATAAAAATATTAAAGAAGGATAAACTCAACAAAATATCTACATAAAACTTTTCTAGAAATTGAAGATAACTTGTAATAAAAGGTATGCTGGACTGGGAAGTGGCTCTGTCTATAAAATTCTTGTCACACAGCACAAAGACTTGTGCTCAATCCCCAGAACCCATATAAAAAAAGCCACACATAACACCTCACTTGTGATTTCAGCACTGGCAGGGTGGAGACATTCAGATCCTTGGGCCTCACTGGTGGGGTAGTCTAGACTAATCAGCAAGTTCCGAGCCAACAAATGGAATATTTTATCTGAAAAACTGTAGTGGGTTTTTCCTAAGCAACTACCACCAAGATTAATCTCTGATCTCCACATGTATGCACGCACACATACACCTGAAGCACATACCTGCACAAGAACCTGTGTGAGCACACACAAACACATGCCATCAGACCGTAGAAACTGTTCAATGGTGGTAGTGTATGATGTGTTCAGTTGTTTTGTGGCCCTAGGATTGATTCCCAGCACTGAAAAACAAAAGGCATGTTATTTATTCCATGTGCATAGATAAGCTTACACAGCCCCCAAATAGTACCTGCTCCCCTCAGTGAGACTCAGAGGACTCCCAAACTAGCTTACATTCTATTAAGTCTCACTAAGTAACACTCTGGATCCACCTAACCAATCAGTAAATCAAGACTCCAAAGTGGCTTATGATCTCACTCTTTATCTACACACAGAAGTCACCTCAAAATTCCACTTCTGTCTTTTTCCCAAAGTATTTCCTGGTGTTCAGCTACTAGTGGCCTGCCTGTGTCTTTTCTCAATATGATAGATCAACATTAAAGGACCATAACAAAGCTAATTAGAGATAGCAAGAATCTTAGCGTAATTTAGGCCAATAGACAGAAATATAGAAGCTATTTCCACAATCCAGGCGAAAGGGGACTGTGGTATGGACTCAAGTGGTAATGGTAAAGGGTGGAAGAGAGTAGTGCTCTATATGTCTAGGAAGTGGGGAGGGTGATTATTGACAAAAATATAGAACATAAAAGGTTAACACCAAAGTGGTCAATTTTGTCTGTCGAGTAGGAGACGAGAATATATACAGTTTTCTGAAAGAGAGAAAACTTTAGGAAGAAAAAATTCCTAACACCCACAAAACAAACAAAAAACCCAAAACCAGAGAGTCTTATTATGGATAAGGTAAGTTTGATGTTCCTTTCTATTTTTTTTTTAATATAGGAAGACATAAGAGATTGTTGTATGTACATACCTAAAGTTCATGGATTGTCAGTGTTGGAGATTAAGGGTCCTCTGTACACAAACATGCTTAAAACCAAATGCCTGGACAGAAATGCAGAGGGGAGGGAGGAAGGAAGGCAAAGAGAGAGAGAGAGACAGAGAAACGGAGACACTGAGACAGACAGAGAGACAGAGACAATGAGAGACAGAGACAGAAACAGGGACAGAGAGAGACAGAAAGAGGTATACACACAGAGGCAGAGACAGAGAGACCGGGACACACACACACAGAGAGAGAGAGAGAAAGAGAGAGAGAGAGAGAACACCCAGCTGTAACATTCCAGTGCTTAGTGATCAGAAAGACAAAAAGGCCCGTGCACTAAGGTCCAGTAATAGCTGAGCCCAAGGTAAAGAATGACTTGGAATTTGGCAATGTACTGAGTGGCTTTGACAAGAAAACATTGCACAGAATTGTTAGAAGGGTTAGAAGGAGCAGCCCAGGAAAAGAAGAGTCTAGACATCCACTTTGGAGTATACCGTGTTTAGTTTACCATCAACATGAATGCCACTCACCAGACAACAGCCTCGCTGTGTCCTGAGTTCACTTGCAAATTGACATTTAGGCTCTATCACTACTTGCATAACAGCTATGTCTGATTAAGTAAAAACAGAGTATTATTTTAAGAAAAATAGCTACCCGGTATACTTTATGCACTTTTCCACCATCAAAATCAAAATCCAAGACAGAGTTAAAAACAGAAAGTGTAAAATTTAGGATAAAACTTCACAGCCCCCTTGGACTGTATGGGACTTGAGTGAGTTGCACAGACTTTGGGGTCTGGTTACTTTTGGTGTGTACTTTTTTCCATTTATTCACAAGTTTTTTATGATAAAGTTTATAAATATTTTTTAAAAGTAATGTCAAAAAAGAGAGATAAAAATATCACTTCCTTAATAAGACCCGAATAAGTCATTAATAAGATAGAGTTGTTGACAGTCCCTGTAGTCATTCCACACACTGGCGCTGTACCGCAGGTTGCATGCTCTTACCGCAGTGACTCTGTCTGTGGATCCCTACCGTGATCCTGTAGTGTCACCAGTAATGTCAAAGTAGTGCCTGGGCGGGTTACAAACCACTGCACTGAGTTAGTGACTTGCTGTACTGCTGGTGAGCTGCCTAGCTGAGACCTGAGGCCACACCTTCAAGGGTCAGGGTGCACGACGTCTCAGACCAGCAAGCTGATGAAAGCTGGAGACACATGTGGGGGAAAAGCACAGCAAGAGCACCAAAGCTGCACAGAAAACACAGAGTAATAAGTTGGTATTAAGGTGCTGAATCTGAAGATTGCTTCGATGTAGCAGAATATTCTCTAATGAAAGATGTAAGTAAAAGTCTCCTGTTTAACAAGGCAAATACAACATATTCCAATTTGAATTTGGAGACAGACTGTATGTATACACAGTATTTGGAAAGGAAGGCCAAAAGCTGAAAACTCTAAAAGCAACTTTATGAGGCAGACAGAATTCCTTTGGGACTTGATATTAAACTATTTTCAGTAGGGAGCACAAATATTTTGTTCAAAATGCTAAGAAACGCCCTTGAAACATCTCCTAATAGGGTCATACATGGCCTGTTGAAAACCACTGAAGCTGGTTTGCCCCTATGCCTCTGATATTGTTAAGATGCATGAGAAACTTGTGGGCACTGCTCTTAATTTTTTTCTGACTAAACAATAGTCTATCTTGCATCAATGAATAGAAATATTACAAAACTTATTTGAGAAAAAATTTGTATTTTAAAGAAGCTAAGGAGATAACTCAATTAGTACCATGCTTGGCATAAACCCTGAGGACCTCACTCTGATTCCTTGAGCTCAGCATAGTGTGGACATGCGACCCCAGTGCTGGGAGGAAGAGGAGGAGGCTCGCTGGGGGTTCACCATCTGAATCAGGGAGTGCTGTGCCCTAATAAAACTCTGCTTCAATAATCAAAATAGGGACTTGCAAGGTGGCTCAGTGAAGAACTTGCCATGCAAGTGTGAGGACCTTGGTTTGAATCTCTAGGACCCATGTGAAAAACTAGATGCTGTAGCATATGTCCACAAGTCCAGCACTGGTAGATCAATGGGGACAGGTAAATCCCCTGCACTTCACTGGCCAGTAAACCTTGCTGAATCAATGAGCTTCATGAGTTTTACAGAGGGAAAGAGACTGAGGAAAACATATGACATCAACTTTCAGCATTTGTATGCATTCACTCAGTCACTCATGTGTATACCTTATTACATACATGAGCACACACTTGAATATGTACAAACACATGCACGCACAAGTGTGCACACTCACAGAGATGTGTGTGCATACACACACACACACACATATTAGCATCAACACACAGGAAAATGAAAAAAAAAGAAAAGAAATTGCATTTTTAACCTTAGGATGGCAATTTTCTACCAAAGTTAGCATTTTCTTCTGTGTTATTTGAAACTGACTCTTAACTTTTGTAAATTTTCATGTTCCCTGCAGGAGTGAATGGATTAAGCACTAAAATTAACTATTCATTACTCTTTTTGCCTAATAAAAATATTCCAGGACCTGTAATGAGAAATAAACAGCCAAACTGATTGGGGTACTATTGCAATTGGAAACAGGGAGCCATCAGAACCAAACCTGTGAAGCAAATAGAGTAACTTCCCACCTGTGCTGGGAACCAGAGTAGGCTGGCTAACTAAAGCAAATGGTGGCATCACCCACCTTCTCTTTCCTGGGTTAGCTTTTCCCTGGAAGCTGTCTACGCTTGCACTTTGGGGATGTCTAATGTCTATCACAGTTTCCTCACTGCATAACCCCTGATATCTGCCATTTTCATCTTAGGGATAATTTAAGTTGCCTTGCCTTCTCTCTCTGAAGGTTTTTATTTTAATCTTTGTTTACAACCTGACTTGGGAAACTTTTTCACTCCATTGTGCCCTCCCACGTCCTTTACTTACATTTTAAGGACCTGAGATCAGTGTTAGAAAAGGTGTTGCTTAGAGGTGTAGACTTGAGAAGCCGATTGTGCATCTCAAGTGACATAAATACTACCCAGCAACACACAGCTAGTCCCAAAATAAACTACAATACACTGCGCAAAATAAATAATCTGGGGTGCTTGAATCACAGGATCTCAGTACTATATGGCACCCTTAATTTCATTATTTTCTATCCTCCTACTCCAGGCAATAGTGTTCTCCATAAAAGCACTGACAGATGGTCGGTAACTTACACTGCTAGTTTGATTTTCTTATTAAAATGGCTAGATTTCAGAATTTAACTTCTTGGCAAGGTGCTTTTCAACTACAGAGATGCATCTGCTCAAACCTCAAAATAAACATGCTTCTCAGAGGAATCAAGAACATTCTATAAAACCTTCCTAGGATGCTGTTAGGCATGAATTTCACTTCCAGTTAATTATGCCACGATGATGGTGAGGGTCTTTGTTCTATGTTACAGGGCAATTAATATATCAGTGATGCTCTGACCTATGGACAAAGGCTGTGAACTGAGATGTGCATGTTCAAATCCTGAGTGTAGCCAGCATTTAATTTTGGAGGTCTGAGAACCAATGCTTCATGAGACAACTCCATTTCACAATGCTAAGTACATGTATAATTGTAAGTACATGAAATCAATCATGCTTAGATATGATGTGATAAATCCGAGTCATATACACCCTGCAGTAGGGTCGATGGGGCATGGGAAGACCACTCCCTGAACTCTAGGTACACTGACATTTTCAACTTGTGATTTGAGAAGCTGAATTCAGCCAAAAATAGGACAAAATTATTTGTGACCATCACCTATCATCATTAGTTTGTTTGTTTACCTGCATAAAATGATTCACTAGCAATGAGTTTGCAACTCTAGCAATTCTGTGAATATTTACTCATTTATTTACATTTCGAATGTAGTTTCCCCTCCCTCCTTTCCTTTCAGTACTTCCCTTCCACAACTCCTCCTCACCCCTATATCCATTCCTCCTCTGTTTGTTCCTCTTCAAAATCTCCCATGGATATCAACCAGCCCTGGCTTATCAAGTTACAGTAAGACTAGGTGCATCCTCTCCTATTGAGGCTAGACTAAGCAGCCCAGTAAGGGTATAGAGTCCCAAAAGCAGGCAATAGAGTCAGAGACAGCCACTGCTCCTGCTGTTAGGAATCCCAGTTGAAGGCCAAGCTACACCACTGTAACATATGTGCAGAAGGCTACCTAGGTCAGTCCCAGGCAGGATCCCTGTTTGGCAGTTCAGGGTCTGTGGGCGCCTATGGGCCTAAGTTAGTTGGTTCTGGAGGTTTTCTTGTGATGTCCTTGACCCTTCTGGCTACTATAATCCTTCCTCATCTCTCTTCTGCAGGATTCTCCCTCTCTCCCTATCTATTCAATATAGTATTTTAAGTTTTAGCCACAGCAATATGACAACTAAAGAGATCAAGGGATAGAAATTTGAAATGAAGAAGTCAAAGAATTGCTATGGGCAGATGATATGATAGTATATATAATAGTATATATAAGTGACCCTTAAAATTCTACCAAGGAACTCACACAGCTGATAAATGCCTTCAGTGAAGTGGCTAAAAAAAAAAAAATTAACCCAAAAAACTCAGTAGCCCTCCTATATACAAGTGATAAATGGGCTAAGGAAGAAATCAGGGAAACAACATCCTTCACTATAGTGAATTTTTATTTTTATGTATACTCATTAAATTTCAACTTTACGCAATAGGTGATATTGCTGTATATTTGCGATAATATTTGTTAAATAGCATTTCATTTGCCTCATATAATAGGAAAATATTCTATAATATTTAATAGTGTTAGCCAAACATCTAAAATAATTTCTATTATAATCTAGAAATAGAACAAATCATTTAAAATCTAATATCACAAAGATGTTATGCTTATGAAGCATGTGACTATTTACTATATATAACCAAAGATTAATATCAACAAGAGGCCCTATGCTGTGTTGTGCACAATATTTACACAAAATAGATTTCACACAGCTTAATTTGATTATTTTATGAAAGTTTCCAGTTTTAATAAGTTTCTCTATGATCCTGAGTCTAACTCAAAGTTCACTCTTCTCACTTTTTTGCCTATCTCATTAACTCCCTTTCCAAACATACAATGGAAGAAAGAGAGAGCAGGTGAGGAAGGGAGGGAGGGTGGAAAGCAGAGGGGCTTCATATAGTTTTTGGATTTGAATGGTTCTTGCAAAACTCTTGGATATTTCAAGGGCAAACTAACTGGAAACACATGGGACTGGTTTTCCTTTAAGATTCATAGTCAGGGTGAAAGGACATGGCAAACTGCAGTAGTTTAACAACAGTAAATTTCCCACCAATTCATTATTGTTCTACTTTCATTCTGTTACTAAGACAAAACACCCTGACTAGAAGCAACTTGGAGATGAAATTATTTCTTTGGCTTACACTTTCAGGTCACAATCATTGAGGGAAATCAGGGTAGGAGCCCGAAAGCAGGAACCATGGAAGAATACCTCTTGTTGCCTTACTGTCTGGTTTGCTCACTGGCTTATGCTTAGTTAGTGTTTTTGCACAGCCCAGGACTATGTGCCTAGGAATGGTGTCACCCGCAGTGGACAGAGCCCTTATACATCAATTAATAATCAAGACAATCCTCCATAGATATTCTCACAACCCAATCTGATCTAGTCAATCCCTAAATCAAGACTTCTCTCAGATGACTCTCAGTTAGCTAGCATATTTAAACTTAAAGGGGTGGAAAGTGGAAGAGACTCAAGAAAGAAAAACTGTGTGGTTACCTGTGTTCTTCATCTCATGTTTAAACTAGTACTTCATTCAACCCCCAGATTAATTTAGAGCCTTCACTAGGATGGTTTTTAAATTAAAGGGGAACCTTGAATGAGAAACAAAATCATTCTCCCCATACTCCAAATCCTTTCTGATATGAACTTTGAAAATTCTTTTAATGAAAAAAATGTTTATTATATTCCTTTTATAGTTTGAAGCAAAATTATCAGGCTTTTATTATTCTCAACTCAATTTCGAACATTCTGATCTGTATTTTCAGCACTTTGGAAGGCACATGCTCAGCACACATTGACTATGCTGTACGCTTGACAAGAGCAGTCTGCCTGCCTTGTCTGAGACTTCCACTGTGGCAGAAAATTCATAGGACTGGTACCTGCAGAGGAGGATTTGTGCAGGAAGGAAAAGATTTGTGGCAGTCTAAATGAGAAATAGTGACAGAATAAATTCCAGAAAAATGGAATAAGACACAAAAAGGTGAAATCATAGAGGAAATGGCTAAGATGAAAAACTGGCAGGATTTGATAACTGCTTAACTTTGGGAAACAATAATGAATTTTACTAGAAATGATCTTTGTGGTATAAAGGATGTACATGACAAGCAATGATGCACTTTAGGTTTGTACAATTGATGTATATCCTGGTTCACATGTTGCCATAAATGCGGCAGCTTAAAATGCTGTACCTCTCCAGTCTTGCAATTACACTACAGATTAATGTCTGAGACAGGTCAACTGTGTTCTCTATGGGAGCATAGATTGCAAACAATGTGTTGACTGTGCTGCAACCTCATCAGGAAGATTGACTAGGGAGGATAACTTCCCCAGTTTTTTCAAGAATTAATTTCTTTATGGAAGTATAACCAAAGGTCTTAATTTCTCACTCAATGTTGACTGAAAGAAACCCTTAGGTCTTTGCCATAGAAGCTTGCCAGTTGGCTTTAGTGATCAGAATTCATACATGATTTGGTGATTTCCTTTTGTCAAGCCTTCTGGGAGAGTCTCTAGTCACAGTGTGGGAACACAAAGTCTTGTACCCTTGAAACAGGGACAACGGCTAGGAAGATGACTCAGTGATTGAAGTGCTTGTGGCAGAAGCATGACACTGGAGTTGAGATTCTCAGCTTCTGATATAAAAGCCAGGTGTGGTGGAATATAACTATAGCCTCTGTGCTGGTGAGTCAGGTGCAGGAGGGCCAACTGGTCAACCAGTCTCCCAAAACAGTGAGCTCTAAATTTGATGAGACATATCCTGTCCACAAAAAATAAGGTAGAAGGAGACATAGAGGAAAATACCACAGCTTGACTCCAGGCCTCCACATGCATACTGCTACCCACAGAGGGTAATGCAGCTGCACACATATGTATACAGATACAACACAAACACACACACACACACACACACACACACACACACACTAAAGATTGTGAGTTCCACTTTCTTTGCTGAATATATAACTCATGAAAGTCTGAAATGCCATCATGTTTTCCATATTTTATTGGTTCTGAGCAAGCCACCATTCTGACTATGTTTAAGAAAAGGGTAATAAACAGAAGTTGAGATCCACTAGGAATTAGCTTTTGGTGTCAATCACAGTCTGGTTGTGTTGTATTTGAGGTGATGGAAAGGCAATCAATAAAGAAATCATCCCTGGTTATAAAGGGGCTAGGGTACATCTAAAATAATTCTCCATAGTGAATTTTGGGTAGTAATTGAATTAAATTAAATACAAAATTAAATTTGGTAAAATTGAATTAAACTACTACCTGTTCATAATATTTCTTTATCCAGCTTACATTAGATAAACTCATAAAATCAGGAGATGCGTGGCATTAACATGACAGCAGAAGGAAAACAGCATTTGTCACGTGGTTATGAAAACAAAACCTAGAAAGATACATACCATGGCATCCCTCACATAGGGCTAGAAAGCTTGCAGATGGGCTTTTATCTCTTAGAGCCAAAGATAAAAGAAATTTGTTAAGCTTCTCCTAGAAGCTTCAGAGCACGTAAATTAGCCGCCTCAGGCAGCTACTCCTCGAAGAAGTGGCACCTCCTACTACACCACACCACGAGAATCAGTTTCCATGAGCTCTTAATTTCTGCCAGCTTTCAAAAAAATGTGACCTTCCCGTAGCATCTGGAAAAGTGAAGGGCGATTTAAGTGCAGAGGCCTCTGCCTCTTAATGCTGCAAATGCTACCAATTTAACAGCCTCAGCTCCCGTCTTATTTTAAGCCTAAGTGGCAAAAATAAATGAGCATGAGTCAATATACAAAGGTATAAGGGCATATTCAATAATCTGCCCCTTCTTCTTGGACCTTCCTGTGCTATGTCTATATCTCATTTTTCTCAAGCCTATGCACTCCTACATAGAAGAGGAAGAAGGATACAGAAAAGGAAAAGTAGGAAGTCCCTGGGGCTAACCTCCAAAACCCATTAAGACAGGACCATTTATCAGCTTGTAATCTCTTCCCCTAAATATCAGAGTTTTCAGTTATCCTTCAAATAACCAAAAAGAGGGGCGGAGAAAAAATTAGTAGTATATTTGGCTAAAGTGGTATTGACCATTGTTTATTGTGCAAAAATAAGATTGTATTGGATTACATCGGTATTGATCTTTGTATATTGATACAAAATTAAGATTATAGTTGACCACAATGGTATTGACCCTTGTATATGGACGCAATATTAAGATTGTATTCGGCTCTACAGGCATTGATCTTTGTATATTGATACATAATTAAGAGTATATTTAACCACAATTGAATAGATTTTTGTATATTGATACAAAATTAAAGGTAACGCTTCCCACTGGTATCATACCTAGAGATACTTAAAAATAAAATGTGAAGCTCTGGCCTCTTGATACCAACCGTCTAAAACTGTCTAGGATAGTTAAGTAAAACAAACTCCTAGTCATGCAAACATGTCACTTTGTTAGCTACTATGACAGTCTACCACAGATATTCTCTAAACTACTCAGTAATCAAGTTGTTAAGAGACAAGCAACATTTGCTTATCTAAATACAAGAGATGGATAGGGCATCTTCAAAAACCCCAAGAGATCTGCAGAATATGGCATTCAAAGATGTTATCTTAAATCAAGATTTTCTTTTTTTTTGATATCGAGACATATCAGCTCCTGACAGCACCCCCTATTCTACTCCAAGTAGAAGATAAGCATCGAAGAATCTCCAGGGTGAGATGGTTGAATTAGTGGCAAGCCTATCTCTTGGCATGAAAAAACCCCTTGCTCCAACTGCAGACAGACTGCTGTCCAAAAAGGACAAAACTTGGTAGCAGGGAAGTCGACAGCCTAGCTCTGCCAAGACAGGGTAGGTAAGTCCTTCATAATCCCTGCTCTACAATCAATGTCTGTCAGAGAAACAGGGCCAAAAGGCTGAAGACTGATGCAGGAATGTATGGAGAGAAAATGGGAACTGTCCAGGCAGTCACTGGTATGTCATTTCTTAGTTTTGGAAGCTGCAGGCCCTGCACTTCCTATATAAGCAGATATATTTATCCCTCTCAGGTCTCTGAGGTGGTTGAAGAATAGACGGCTAGAGTCTCATAGTTAAATTTTGAATTGTGTAGGAATCAAGAGGGTGTTATAGATCTAAGAAGACACTCTTAAAATCATGTTGCAAGTTAGTATGAATGTTGAGTCAGATATAGACCTTTAAACTCATGGAGATGGTTAGATAGTAGAATGTTAAAGTCGGGGGCCAAATATGTATAAACTGGACATTGGGAAGGTATACTGGGCCATTTAACTCTCATAAATGTGGCATATTTATATCTGTTGTTTTGTATAATACTTACTGTTATAAGAGAAGGAACCATCTGTTGGACTGAAAGGGGAAACTTCTGGGGGGAAGAGGGTGGAAGGGCAGGATAGGAAGGGGGAATAGGGAGGGGTTTGTTACTGAGATGTAACTTGAAGAAAAAAAATAAAGTATTTTTAAAAAAAGTATATTATGTAGGTGAATGTTATAGAATAATATTGACAATTGTCCAAAGTCTCCTGTCCTCCTGGAACATAAAAGTTATTTTATTTCATTTTCTGAATTAAACTAAATAAAATTATGCTGAAAGGTTGAAAAAAATAAATAAATAAATGAGCATGAGTCAGTCATACCCAGGCATACATGGTCAAGTCTGCCTACAGGTTAGTAAACTCCTCTGTGTGCAGCCCACAGCCTGGTTCTGCCTGCACTCACCTGCTGGTGGCTTCAACTGGCAGTCACTGAACTTCCTAAAAGCAGTAGGTAAAAGAGTGGTTCACCGTCTCCCACACCAACAACCAGACCTCATGCTCCTATATAAGTGTGTCTCTGAGCAAATTGGGTGGAGTTGTTTATATCCTCATAGGTTTTTTGCTTTATAGTTATGTTTTTGAGTTGTAGATATTAAAGCTTAGAAAGCAACTGAAAACCTAAGGGGATACCTGGGACATCTATGATAAAAACTGCTAGCTTGTGCCAAGTTGACATAAGAGCAAGCCAGCACAAAGGCAAAAGACACTAATGCATAAAATAAGTCTTTTTATCAAGAAAAGAAAATCGGCTCTGGTCCCAACTTGAGAAATTATTGCCTAGAACACCAGCCACATTTGTAGCTGAACTAATCAAATTACTTGAGATACATTTGATGAGAAAAGGATGTTACAGAACACTGGCGTTTGCTGGAAGAAGGTCTAATATACTGGTTCTGAAAGGCTGATTTCAATGCTGAGATCTGGTTACCACCCCTTCTGAGGCATTCTCTGATTGGATAATAAAAGCCATTGACGGCCAATTAGCTGGACAGAAAGAGTATAGGAAGATAGGACTTCCTGAGACAGAAACAGGAACCCTGGGTTTTACACAGAAGCTCTCTCTGTCAGGAGACATGGAAGCAGACTAAGAGCTCTGCAAGTTATAGCAGACCACATAGCTATTTGGGATTAAGTGGTTTGGGTTAATTTAGATTATTTAGTTGAGAGTCTGCCCACCTAAGGGCTAAGTGTGAAACATTAAAAGGTCTTGGTGCAATTAAGTATTAGAAGAAAGGCTGCTGCAGGTTTCATATTGGAAGGCTTCCAGCCACAGGCCTCACAGCAGGCCCTGGCAGCTACCCTGCCAGGACACCACCGGCTGTTTCACTGGCTTAATATGATAGTTTAAAGTTATTAATAAATATCTGGCAACTGCCCTGCTAAACCATCCCACCAGGCCTATAGGCTTCTAAGGCAAGTCAGGCCTGACAGTCTCCCACCAGGCCACCGGCTGCTCCACCAGCCTAATATAACAATTTATCATTATTAATGAAGATATTAGTTAACAGAGTTTAGGTTGCAGGTGGTGAAGGCCACCCTTGGTCCAGGGCTTTTTCCACAGGACAAGTCAAGCGGCCAGTTAAGGAAGCCAGGCCTACCTGCCTCCCACAAGCCCACTAGCTGCTCTGCTGGGCTAACATTAACGTTACAGTTTATACCTATTAATAAATACAATTGATAACTAAGTTGCAGTTTCAGGCATCACTTCTAATTAAAGGGTATGTTCTGTGGAAGTCCATCAATAAGTAAACTTATGAACCACATTGACAAGACTTCACTGCAAGTTCATCCATCTATTCTCTTGAAAGCAAACGGTGAGTTGTGAAAGGACTTTACATTGATGGAGATATGCTACTTAATTCATATTCATCAGAGCTAGCAAGAGCATGTCATGCTCATGTGTGGAAAAGACAAAACTGTGGGAATGCATTGAGATAAAAAAAATCTCACATTCTAAGAGACTGGAACTTTTGCTAAATTTTACAGCCAGACTTAATAATACACCTTGAGGTCATTGCTTAAGACTATAGTATTCTACTGTGTATTCAAATGCCTACAAGTGCTAAAAGACAAACGTCACAAAGACTTTGTTAACACCACTTTAATTTTTTTCAAATATGTATAGCTGTAATTTCAATTTTATTTTTCTAAACCTCACTAAATATAAAGACAGTTAACATTTTATGCAAGTAACAATTAATATGAAAGTAACAAGAAATGGACTGCATGTTAGGAAGATAGCTGTTGTAAGAATAACACGTCCTGCAGTTGAGCATAGTCAACTGTGGACCTGGGATAAATCATGTCTGTCTCATATTTTTCTTGTACATACAGCCCTAGGTCAATGGCACCACTGTCCTCGGCTTTCAAGATAGCCCTGAGTGTGACAATACTCAATGCGAAGAGAAGGTAAGAAAAGAGGCAAAACTCTATTCGGTCTTTAATTACCCTGGCTCAGCAGTGACAAACAGGTGTCACTTCTTCTCACATGCATGGTTTCTCCTGGCTACCAGTGGGTATGAGAAGTTAGTTTGGAATGGTGGTATGGTTTCTATATGATTTGCTCCCTACCTATAAAACCACAGTGAAATTTGATTCCCACTGTGGTAATGCTGGGAGTGGGGTCTCTTGGGAAGTGGATAGGTCATGGAAGTGTCACCCTCAACAATGGGTCAGTCTCTCTCTTTTCTTTCTTTTTTGTTCTTTGGGTTTTTTCCAACATTTATTTATTTCTTCAAGTTATATCTTAATCACAGTCCTCTCCCTCCTTTCCCTCCTAGTCTCACCCTTCCTAACCTCTTCCCCCTCACCTTCCTATCTGCTTTTAAAAAATATTTATTTATTACTTCAGGTTACATCTTCATCACAGTGCCCCCTTTCCACCTCTTCCAGTCCCGCCCTCCCACCCTCTCCCCCTTATCCATTCCATCCCACTCCTCTGGAGTAGAGTGTCCCTACATAACAGTCCCCCACCCAGTTCAGTAGTCATATGAGGGCCAAGAACCTACGCATGCACTGGGGGCCTACAAGGCAACACCACTAGGGCTAAGTGTCTCATTGATAGAAAACAAAGTCTGTGTTCCTGTTCCATTTGGTGCATTGGTTGTAGTATAGTTATCCTGTATCTGCTTTTTTTTTTTTAATTTAAGGTGTATCTTTCCCCCCAAAAGCTCCCCCTTTTAGTCCAATAAAAGGCTCTTTTTCTCATAACAATAAATACAATACAAAACAGGAATAATTAGGTAACAATTATGAAAATTATAAGGTAAAACATACATTCCCAATGTACAGTTCATAAATATTTTACAATTAATATTAATATTTTATTATCTATCTCCATGAGTTTGAAGTTCTATACTTAACTCAGTTTCCATCCTAACTTGCACTACCACCTAAAAAACATCTTCTTAGAGCTAGAATGTCCTTTTAATTCCTAAACAACTTAAAATTTAACTGTGAGACTATAAGTATCTAGTCTTCCACCACATCAGAGATAAATATATCTGAATAAACAGGAAGTGCAGAGCTAGCAGCTTCCAATGTTTGTTTGTTTGTTGGACATGGTCTCATTCTGTATCCCAGGCTGTCCTAGACCTCAATTTATAGCCTTGGCTGGTCTCAAACTCATGAAAATCCCATCTTACCCTTTTGAGTGTTAGAGTTGCAGAAGGGAGCCATCATGCCCACTCCACAAGCCAACTTTTCATCTTTGTTCTATTGCTGTGAAGAGATACCATGACCAAGGCAATTCTTGTTAAGTAAAGCATTTAATTGGGGCTGGCCTACATTTCAGAAGTGTAGTCCATTGTTATCATGGCAGGAAACATGGCTGCATACAGGCAGACATGGTGATCAAGAAGTACTTGAGAGTTCTACATCTGGATCCACAGAAAGCAGGAAGAGAGAATGAACCACTGGGCCTGGCCTGGTCATCTGAAACCTCAAAGTCCACTCCCAGGGGCACACTTCCTCCAAGACCACATCTACTCCAACAGGGCCACAACTCCCAATAGTACCACTCACTATGAGCCTGTGGCGGGGGGCATTTTCATTCAAGCTACCACAGATAAGGTCTCATATTCAAACTGGCTTCATTGTTGAGGATGACCTTGAACATTTACTTGCTCCTCCTTCTTTTACTCCCAGAATGTCTGGGATAAGAGATATCTGTTACCACAGTCTACATATTCAGTGCAAGGAATTAAACCAGCTTTCCTGTATACTAGGCAAGCACTCTGCCAACTGAGCTACATCCCAATCCCTAACCCAGGTAGTTGTCTTCTTCACAAGACCAAGCCAATTCCATTGAAACTAAGTTATCCATCCCAGGTATGGACAGTTGGACAGTAGAAAAATATATAGATAAATATATAACAATTGCATATTGTTAGCCATCTCAGTCATAAGTATGTATCAAAGGAATTTTCAATAGAAAACTATTCTGTGGCTGAAGAAGTGGCTCATTGCTTCAGAGCACATTGGTGCTCTTCTGGAGGACTGATTTGGTTCCCAGAACCCATACTAGGTGGCTCATAGTTATCTGTTACTCCAGATAACTCTGACGATTTGACAAACTCTCCTGGATTCTGCAAATATCTGCATACACGTTCACACACACACACATTTACACGCACACACACAAATGAATATATAAATAACGCTTCCCTTCAAGCCTTACGGAACTATACAGAAAAGAAGGTGGAAATATTATAAGAACCAGAGGGGATGGATGACGTCAAGGAAGCAACTTCTTCTTCCAGACACAGACTGATGCACTTATGAATTCACAGAGATAGTGGCAGCGTGCACAAGGCCTGCACCAGTTCAAACCAGACTGGTTCTCAGTACTGAGAAGGGGAAACAGACACAGGCTCCCCACCCTAACCAAGAAGCTATTGCAATTGATACCCACTTGCAAAGGAAAAATTACCCATCTTCAAAGATCTTACTGATATATTAACCATGCTTCAGGGTAAACCCAGCAGTGAATGGCCAACACAAAATGAACTGAATGCTATTTTTACAGAGTTTTTGTCTCAAATTGCTTTGTTTTTTATTTTGTTTTTCATTTTTTGTCTTATTAGTTTTATTTTTTGGTTTCTGTTTCTGTCTTTGTGTGTAAGAGAGAATTCACAGAAGAGGAATCTCTAAAGGCTGAGAGGCATTTGAGGAAATGTTCAACATCTTTGGTCATCAGGGAAATGCAACTTAAAACAATTCTGAGATTCCATCTCACATCTGTCAGAATGGCTAAGATAAAAAACTCAAATGATAGCACATGCTGGCGAGGATGTGGAGAAAGGGGAACACTCCCCCATTGCTGGTGGGACTGCAAACTTGTGCAACCACTTTGGAAACCAATCTGGAGATATCTTAGAAAATTGTGAATAATTCTACCTCAAGACCCAGCCATACCCCTCTTGGGCATATATCCAAAAGATTCGAAACGAAACCACAAGGACATTGCCTCAACAATGTTCATAACAGCTTTATTTGTAATAGCCAGAAACTGGAAACAACCAAGATGTCCTTCAACTGAAGAATGGATAAAAAAAACTGTGGTACATTTACACAATGGAATACTACACAGCTATCAGAAATGAGGAAATTATGCAATTCAAAACCAAATGGATGGAACTAGAAAAGCTCATCCTAAGTGAGCTGATGCAGTCCCAGAAAGATAAACATGATATATATTCCCTTATAAATGGATATTAACCATACATCAGAGGATAACTATCCTACAACCCACACACCCAAATAGATAGGAACCGAGCATATCTATCCTAGGAAAAATTCTACCCACCAGTGAGTCATGGAATCTGCTGCAGGTTAGTGGAACACCACACCCTAGATGGTGGGCCTTATCAAGCTCCAGTACAAGTGGAAGCTCTTGGCCCTCACATGACACAAGATCTGAGGGAGTATCATATGTGAGGGCCCACCTCATCTGAGAAGAAGGAAAGTAGCTAGTAAAGAATCAAGGAGGGAGGGAAGGAGGGGCCAGGAGGGGAGGAAGGAGGAAATTATGTTCTAGAAGTAAATAATACTTTTTTAAGAAAAGCGTTAATAAGCTTAAAAATATAATAAAAATACAATATAAAATTTTCAAACTATAATTTACCAAAGGTATACTTGCCTTACTGGTATGAAAGGAAAATGGCCTTAATTTCAGACTAGAATGTTAGACTGCAGGTGGCTACAGAGATTACACAAACTTGATAGCACCTTAAAAGTTTTTTTTTTTTTGTTTTGTTTTTTTTTGTAGAGGTATAGGCTATTTCCATGGTTTGGCATTAAAAAGCAGGTAACAGGTTTAAAACACTGTAAATAAATTAAAGGTGACAGCTGTTCAACCTGGTTTTACAAACCTCCAAGAGTTGAAAAAACTTAGAGCTAAGGTAAAATAATGCATGGTGTTAGCCCATGCCTTTACCTCCAGCAGAGACAGGAGGATCACTATAGAGTTAGTTGTCTTATAAATTCTAGAGTTACAAGAACAGGGTGGTGATGGTGCACACCCTTAGTCCCATCATTGGGGAAGAATACACCCTTAATCCTAGAGACAGAAACAAGCAGATCTCAGAGCTCAAGGTCAGCCTGATACAAAACAAGCTCTAAACAGAGAAAAACTTTGATCCAGGGTGGAGGAGCACATCTTTAATCCCATCAGTTGGGAACCACATGTCTTTGATCCGAAAACTTAGAATGCAGAGACAGGCACATAGGATTTGGAAGGATTTAAGTTAAAGCTACTTACAAAAGGCAGGCTACAATTCAAACAAATTGTCCTTTGAGATCTCAAAATATATACACTAAAGGTTTGTTTAGCTCCAAAATATCAAAATAATTTCTTCTTTAATCCGGATTGAAAGGTAATACTTTATATATTGTCAAAAAACCAAATTTGCTCCAGGAAAAATATTACTTGACCCTCCCCCAACAAAAAAAAAGATAATTGTCCCAGAGTTAGGATTAGGGCAGGGCGATGTTCTTATCTTTCCAGGAGATTTAAAACATCCATTCAAGGAATCCAGGGACAACTGGACAATGGAAACCTCAGCAGAAAACAGATCAGACACCAAAGAAGACGAGTGGCCCAGATGATCCAGTCTTGCAGACTTCCTCAATAGCAGTTTCCTCAAAAGTCTACAACCACAACGACTCAAAATCACTAAGATCGTTCAGCTCCACAGACTGCTCCAGCCAGAACTTCAGTAAAGCTCTGAAGATCAGCTTCTGTCTATGAGCTTCTTAGGACATCTAAATAGCTGAGCACAAAAGTACTGAACATCAAATGATTCTATTAATATTTTTAACCATTTTTCCATTCTTATTTGGGCCCCAAACAGGTTTACTACATCCCAAATCAGCAGGAAGTTATTTTAAGAGAACAACGTCCCATCCCCAGAAGGTGGGGAGGGTGTTCCCCCGCGCTTTGGTTATTTGATAAATGATAGAAAATTTTGTTATTTATGGGAAAAGACTACAAGCTGTTAAATGGTCTTGTTAAATGGGTTTTGGAGGTTAGACCCAAGGACTTCTCTCTTTTTCTTTTCTGTATCCTTCTTTCTCTCCTATGTAGGAGTGAACAAACTAGAGAAAAATGGGACATAGACATAGTATAGGAAAGATCAAGAAAAAAGGACAGATAATTGAATATGGCCTTATGCCTTTGTATACTGATACAAAATTAATATTATATTTGGCCACAATGGTATTGACCCTTGTATATTTATGTAAAATTAAGATTGTATTGGGCTACATTGGTATTGATCTTTGTATATTGATACAAAATTAAGATTATATTTGGCCACATTGTTATTGATCTTTGTATACTGATACAAAACTAAGGGTAACGCTTCTTAAAGGTATTGTTCCTAGTAATGCTTAAAAATAAAATGTCAAGTTTTGGCCTCTTGCTACCAACCGTCATAAACTGTTCAGGATAATTAAGAAATGGAAACTAATAGTCACGCAAACATGTCATTTTGTTAGTTACTATGACAGTCTATCACAGTTATTTTCTAAGCTACTCAGAAATCAAGTTGCTAAGAGACAAGCAATATTTGCTTATCTAAATATAAGAGGTAGATAGGGCATCTTCAAAAACCTCAAGAGATCTGCAGAATATGGCATTCAAAGATGTTTTCTTAACTTAAGATTTTTTGATATCGAGACATGTCAGCTCCTGACAGCACCTCCTATTCTACTCCAAGTAGAAGATGAGCATCAAAGAATCTCCAGTGGGAGATGATTGAATTGGTGGTAAGCCTTTCTCTTGGCAATAAAAACCCATTGCTTCAACTGTAGACAGACTTCTGTCCAAAAAGGACAAAACTTGGAAGCAGATAAGTCGACAGCCTAGCTCTGCCATGACAGGGTAGGTAAGTCCTTCATAATTTCTGCTCCACAATCAATGTCTGTCAGAGAAAAGTAGCCAAATGGCTGAAGATTGATGCTGTAATGTATGGAGAGAAAAATGGGAACTGTCCAGGCAGCCACTGGTATGTCATTTCTTAGTTTTGGAAGCTGCAGGCCCTGCACTTCCTATATAATCAGATATATTTATCTCTCTCAGGTCTCTGAGGTGGTTGAAGAATAGATAGCTAGAGTCTCATAGTTATATTTTTAGTTGTTTAGGAATCAAGAGGGTGTTCTGGATCTAAGAAGATATTTTAAAATTGTGAGGCAAGTTAGTATGAAAGCTGAGTTAGATATAGAACTTTAAACTCATGGAGATGGTTAGATAGTAGAATGTTAAAGTCAGGTGCCAAATACATATGGACTGGACATTGGGAATGTATGCTAAGCCATACAACTCTTATAATTGTGGCCTATTTATTTCTGTTGTTTTGTATTGTATTTATAGTTATAAGAAAAAGAATCATATGCTGGACTGAAAGGGAGAGCTGTTGAGGGGGGGAAGAAATACCTTACACTAAAAAAAAAAAAGAATGGAAGAGGATGGGGGGTTGAGGGGGAGG
>CAJQZJ010001969.1:22002949-22044869 GCA_907164525.1 Lophiomys imhausi | reverse complement strand
TGCCAAATACATATGGACTGGACATTGGGAATGTATGCTAAGCCATATAACTGTCATAATTGTGACCTATTTATTTCTGTTGTTTTGTATTGTATTTATTGTTATAAGAGAAAGAACCATTTGTTGGACTGAAAGTGGGAACTGTTGGGGGAAAAAGATATACCTTAAACTTAAAAAAAAAGGGAAGAGGATGGGGGGGTTGAGTGGGAAGAGGGTGGGAGGGTGGGACTGGAGGGGGGAGTAGGGAGGGGATTGTGATTGAGATGTAACTTGAAGAAATAAAAAATAAATAAAAAAAGAAAAAGAAAAGAAAAATAGAACCAGTGAAAACCTCTGTACAACTGGGATGGTACTCAAAAGAAAAATGTATCGTTTACAATGTTTTACGCAGACAACTTCAAGTTTGGAGGTACCTAAATAAAAATACTATATAGTTCTTTTAAAAACACTATGTACAATTGAAGCGTAAACAAGTTTTACAAAGTATTGGTTATGCAGGTTATAGAAAACACTTGCATAGGACATGAAATCAGTTTAATAAAGATTTCTGAGCCTTTAGCATTGAAGGCACTTGACTTTACCATTAACAGCACAACCACAAGAAATGCAGTGGTGGAGGCCAGATGTGGCACCAACATGGCAAGGGGAGCTCAGGATCCTTGGGTTTTCAGCTGCTCCATCTAAGAGCAGAATCCCCTAGGGGCTGCCAAATAAATGGCATGGATTGAATGGATGGGGATATGGGGAGGAACTGATAGGAGTTGGGAGAAGGGAAAGCATGATCAAAATATATTGTATGATTTTTTTAATAATATAATAAAAACAAAAATTTTAAATATAGGAAAATATGTGCTATTTTTCTCTCCCGATTCTTTCAATTTATATTCTGGTTTTTAATAAATCATATTAAGAACTAAAAAGATAATATTATTATTCTTGATGGTGCAATTTGAAAATAGTAAATCATAAAATTGGGCTGCTCTGCCACAACAGTTAGTGGTAATCCACTTTTCTCAAGGCCTCTATGGAAGAAATAAGCCTTGATTTCTCACTTTCTTTGATACATACATTTGGTATGTGTTTTCTTATGTCAATTAAATATTAAGTTCATTTTGGATCCTAGCACACTTCATGTCACTGAGACAAAATAATCATTTCAGGCTTTAAGTTAAACTACATTTGAATTACCTATGGCTAGGTACCCTCAGAAAGTTCCCATTGCTCTATAGTAATTGTCAGTAAAGAATTTTAGTAACAGTTTGGCTAGTCACTACAGATTCCAAAGTTTTCAAAAATACATGGCATCATTCAAACTGAAAGTTTATCTTTAAAAAAGATTGTGGATTGTTTCTCTTGGGCTACGGTTGTATGGAAGCGGGGAGAGTGTGGGGGGGGAGGAAGGAAGAGGGACTGCCTCTCCATGAACTGATAACAAGGTTGCTAATATCTCAGTTATCAAATGTCTTTACACTTAACTTGTTTAGAAGTAAATGGGGAAAAAATGCCACAAGTGAGTCACCACATTGTGTCCACTCGGTCTTGGCAAGTCATCTTGTTCTAGTGAACAAAGAGTCTGTATGGGAAGAGCCAAATGTGTCCAAGTTCCTTCAGATATTCACACATATGTCACGTGAGCCAGGAGGAAGGGAATATCCTGAAAGTGGAGTTGTTGGGGGCGGGGGGATGTGTTCAAGAGAAGTCATGAGTTCCCTTGTGCTTATAGAGCCTTGAAGCTAACAGGGGAACAAAATGTGCTCTAAAATACCTGTTCACGGAAGAGCTCCTATGGTTACACCTGTCGCCTCACCTTTACCTCCTTTTGGGATGTTCTTGCCATCTTTCTGTTTTTTGGGAAGTGGCTCACTATGTAGCCCAAGCTGGCCTCGGAATTAAAGTTCTTCTGTCCTACCCTCCAAATGCTGTGATTGCAGGCCTGTGTAACCACAACTGAATCAAAACTTTAACTCAGAGACTTTGGATAGCATTATGGAAAAGCTAGTCTCCTCTATATATTCATATAGAAAACAAATTCACATAATTGCAATAAGCTACATTCCCTATTCTATTGTCCTGTGTCTACCTAATTCTGTGACATTGTAATGTCTAAACACATAGTTAATATAGGAACAGAAGGTTAATAGCTGTCAGGAGTGCAGTGGATATATTAATTAACAAGTCTCCATTACAAACTGTCTCAGTATTAAGTCACCACTCTTCATAGCACAGATAAGTACAAGGAAACTCAGAACACAGGGTATTTTATAGAACACAGACATGCACAGCTGGAATGGCAATTCTCTCTGTTTAAGAAAGCCATTTTGCTTTTCTTCCAACTTGTTTTAACATGTGCAGCTCTTCCTTCAACAGATTCTTCTGTGGTATGTGTTTTAGATGACATATTGTTCAATTTGAACAGGATTTTTTTGGGGAAGTAGATTACAGCTGAGGCATTCAGAAGCATTTCCTGTTTGTAGTGGCTACTTTTTCCTCTTAAGCATGTGCTTTTTCCATTTTCCAAAGCTGCCTGTGTGTTTAAAAGTCACTCAATCACACAAACGCACACACATATCTTAGTAATTAGTGTGGGACTGGAGAAAAAAGAATTCTCCTAATGAACCTGTACTAAACTGTCACATAATTGTTGGTAAACTCAAATAAAACATATAGGCTTTATGATTATGGAATCAAAATTCATAAAGATCTTGAAATGTTAAGATTAATTTCTCAGATAAATAGATTTGCCAATATCCAAAGAGTAAAAAGAGCTACACAGGCCCCATGTTGCAGTCCCCTGATAAACGACCCACAAAATCATAATACAAAATAGCATCCAAAGTCATAGCACCTAACAGACGAGAAGTAACAGAAGGCATAATCAGTCCTGAAATAATTTGGATTGTTTCCTTTGTGAGTGATGTGTATATGCTCTGTCTATACTGTCACTAGGTGACAATATCCTATAGCAAAGATGTGGTGGGCAAAACCCAGGACAATTTACTTTTAGTATTATTACCAAGTATTAACATTCTAAAAAGGAATGATATTAGTTAAAAGTTATGCCCTTGTCACATGCACTGCTATTTGCCCTTTTCTTTCTTTCTTTTTCCTTTAAACATTTATTTATTAATTCAAGTTATGTCGCTACTACAGCCCCCTCCCTCCACTTTCTCCTGGTCCCACCCTCCCACCCTCTACCTATCCTACTCCTCCAGTGTGGGGACCTCCATATATCAGCCCCCCTCAATTCATCAGTCACATGAAGGCTAAGAGCTTCCTCTTGCACTGGGGGCATACATGGCAGTTCCACTAGGGTCCCTCTAACAGATAATAAAGTCAAAGTTACTATTCTTTTGGGTCTATTGATTGCAGGATGATTATCCTGTACTATATGGCTAAAATCCAGTTATAAGTGAATATATGCCATGTGCATCTTTCTGAGTCTGGATTAGCTCACTCATAATGAGATTTTATAGTTCCATCCATTTGATTGCAAATTGCATAATTTCCTGGTTTCTGATAACTGAGTAGTATTCCATTGTGTTAATGCACCATTTTTTTTTTATCCATTCTTCAGTTGAAGGACAAACTTAGTTGTTTCCAAGTTCCTAGTTATTATAAATAAAGCTTCTATGAACATAGTTGAGGAGATGTCCTTGTGGCTTGGTGAGGAATCTTTTGGATATATGCCCAGGAATAGTATGGCTGGGTCTTGAGTTAGAGCTATCGCCAGACTGATTTCCATAGTGGTTGTCCAAATTTGTACTCCCACCAGCAATGGGGGAGTGTTCCCCTTTCTCCACAACCTTACCGGTATGTACTATCTTTTGAGATTTTGATCTTAGCCATTATGACAGGTGTGAGATGGAATCTCAGAGCTGTCTTGAGTTACATTTCTCTGATGATTAAGGTTGTTGAGCATTTCTTCAAGTATCTCTTGGCCATTAGAGATTTCTCTTTTGTGAATTCTCATTTTGGCTCAGTACCCCATTTTTTTGATGAGCTATTTGGTTTCTTGGTGTTTAATTTTTTAATTCTTTATAAATTTTGGATATTAACCCTCTATCAGATGTGGGGTTGGTAAAGATCTTTTTCCAAACTATAGGCTGCCCTTTTGTTCTAATGACAGTGTCCTTTGCCTTATAGAAGCTTTTCAGTTTCATAAGGTCTCATTTATTGATTGTTGGTCTTAGGGCCTGAGCTATTTATGTTCAGGAAGTTGTTACCTGTGCCAATGAGCTCAAGGCTTTCCCCGACTTTCTCTTCTATTAGATTTCGTGTGTCCGGAGGTCTTTGATTCACTTGGACTTTAGTTTTGTGCAAGGGGATAACATGGGTCTATTTGCATTCTTCTACATGTTGACACCCAGTTAGACCAGCACCATTTGTTGAATATGTTTCCCCTTTTTTTAATGTACAGTTTGACTTCTTTGTCAAAAATTAAGTGACCATAGGTGTGTGGGTTTATTTCTGGGTCTTCAATTCGATTAGAATCAAAGAGAACAATACAAAGAATTGAGGAAACCAAGAGTTGGTTCTTTGAGAAAATAAACAAACCCTTAGCCAAACTAACCAACAGACAGAGAGAAAATATCCAAATCAACAAAATCAGAAATGAAAAGGAAGAAATAACACTAGACATTGAGGAAATCCAAAGAATCTTTAGGTTATACTTCAAAAACCTGTACTCCACAAAATTTGAAACCCTAAGCAAAATGGACAATTTTCTTGATAGATTCCACCTACCAAAATTAAATAAAAATCAAATTAACAAATTAAACTGTCCTATAATCCCTAAGTAAATAGAAGTAATTATTAAAAGTCTCTCAACCAAAAACAGCCCAGGGGCAGATAGTTTCAGCATAGTATTCTACAGACCTTCAAAGAAGCACTAACACCATTACTCTTCAAACTTTTCCACAAAATAGAAACAGAAGGAACACTGCCAAACTCATTCTATGAGGCCACAGTCACCCTGATACCTAAACCACACAAAGACTCAACAAAGAAAGAAAATTTCCAACCAATTTCCCTTATGAACATAGACGCAAAGATAATCAATAAAATACTTGCAAACAGAATCCGAGATCACATCAAAAGTATCATACACCATGATCAAGTAGGCTTCATCCCAGGAATGCAGGGATGGTTCAACATAGGAAAATCCATTAACTTACCCTTTTCTTGGTTTGTGTTATTAGTGTCATTTTTTTCTTTTGTTTACATGCTGATTGACATCCTTATTCTTCTATTTTCCAATTAGTCAAGTTTAAATGGAATTGTTTGTTTCCACTTTGAGGCACTCAGGGGTGCACATTGCTCCCACATTACACAACACTGCTGCCTCCTTTAAGAACAGTGCCCCCAGGAGAGCAATGCTTACCCTAAGGTTAATGTAGTAACCTGATCATATTTACAAGTTATTGTGTATCTATAAGTAATCTGTAAAACCTTGGCTCAACATAATTCATTGGTCCTGGAAAATAAAGATTTACACTATCATTGCTTTAGCAATTTTATCTGCCATATTGGTATGCATCATTCTTGCCATACTGGTGTAGTCTTCAAATATCTGAAATTTCACTAGAATCAATCTTGGTAGGGTTAGTTCTCACTTATCTCTTTTTCAGCACCGTGTAGGCTTTCTGAAATGGCAAGCTGGGTCTTCCTTTAACTCTGGATGATTTTCTTCTGTTAGGTCTTTGATTTTTCCTCTTTCTAATTCTTTTGTTCACACTTCTAGGACTTCTTTTACTCTCTCTAATATTTTTTCTGTAGGAATGAATACACACAACATAAAACACTTTGTTTATAATTCAGCTATGTGCATATACTCACAATGTTTTCCAACCATCACCACCATCCCTCTCTGCAACTCTCTTACCTTGTAAACTGAAGCTCTGTGTTCAGTAAGCATAACTCCATCCCCCTCCCCCAAATGCCTGGTGCCTGATACTATGATTCCAATTTCTGTCTTAATGATTTTGAATAATCCAGTACTTCAAATAAATGAAACCATGAAGTGATATCTACTCATGCCTAATTATTTTAATTAGCATACTGCATTTAAGATTCATTTATGTTTTAACATCCAACTAACTTTTTTGAGGTTTGAACAAATACTCAATGTCCCATAACACATCAATTCACAAACACCTGGGCTGTTTCCAGGTTTTATTATTGTAAATAGTTCTGCTGTCTGAGACTTGGCTTAAAACATTTTTTATTTTATATACCTAAGTGTGAAGATTATATGGCAGTTCTAGCTTTAATTATTTTCTTTTAAGTATCTGTCAGATTGGTTTATTTGTTTGTTTGTTGTTATTGTTGTTATTTATACAGTAGCTGGCCAATGAATCATTTCATGTCCTTGGAGAAATTTATTTTCTGATTCAATTTCATTGTTGCTTGTGGCTCAGTGTTCTATTGGCTGCTAAATGCTGTCTCAAGAGCTTTGATTTTCATTCACCAAATGCTTAGGACTACTGAGCACCTGTTCATGTGTTTACTAGCCATTTGGATGTATATATATATATATATATATATATATATATATATATATATATATAGTTTTTTAAGTGCTTCACCTGTTTTCCAATAAGTTTTGTTGTTTAGTTTTTAGTATTCTCTCTTTGTATCAGAAGTTAGTGTTTTATAAGGTTCATGCTTTGCAGCTATTTCTTTTTCTGAACACTGTCATTTTACTTAGTTGAAATTGTGTTTTGGTACATTAAAAAAAAAACATTCCCATGAAGATAATCTGTCCATTTTCCTTTTGTGAACTGTCATTTAGTGTAATATCCAAAAATAACTGACAAGTTCCAGCTCATAACACTTTTTCTAATTTTCTCTAGGTTTTAAAGGCTTGGATAATACATTTGGTATTCTATCTATTTTGAGTTAGTTTTTAAATTAATTTATTTATTTATTGCTTCAGGTTACATCTCCATCATAGTGACCTCTTTCCACCCTCCCCAGTCCTGCCCTCCCACCCTCAACTCCCAAACCCTTCCATCCCATTCCTCTGGAGTGGAGTGTCCCTATATAACAGTCTCCCGCCCAAGTTCAGCAGGCATATGAGGGCCAATAGCCTCTTCATACACTGGAGACGTACAAGGCAGTACTACCAGGGAAAAGTGTCTCAATGACAGGGAGAGAAAACAAACAAACAAAAACTAAAACAAAACAAAAAGTCTATGTCCATGTTCCCTTTGGTGCATTGGTTGTAGTATAGGTGTCCTGTATTATAGAGCTAAAATCCGACTATAAGTGAATAGATGCCATGTGCATCTTTCCGAGTCTGGGTTAGCTCACTCAGGATGAGCTTTTCTAGTTCCATCCATTTGGCTGCAAATTGCATAATTTCCTTGTTTCTGATAGCTGAGTAGTATTCCATTGTGTACATGTACCACAATTTTTTAATCCATTCGTCAGTTGAGGGACATCTGGGTTGTTTCCAGTTTCTAGCTATTATAAATATGGCTGCTATGAACATATGGATGAAGATATGTCCTTGTGATTCTGTGAGAAGTCATTTGGATGTACACCCAGAAGTGGTATGGCTGGGTCTCGAGGCAGAGCTATTCCAAGTTTTCTAAGATATCGCCAGACAGACCTCCATAGTGTTGCACAAGCCTGCACTCCCACCAGCAATGGAGAAGGGTTTCCCTTTCTCCACACCATCACCAGCATGTGCTGTCATTTGAGCTTTTGATCTTAGCCATTCTGACAGGTGTGAGATGGAATCTTAGAGTCGTCTTGAGTTGCTTTTCTCTGATGATTAAGGATGCTGAGTATTTCTTCAAATGTCTATCGGCCATTAGGGATTCCTCCTTTGTGAATTCTCTGTTTAGCTTTTTTCCCCATTTTTAAATTGGATTATTTGGATTCTTGGCATTTAATTTCTTGAGTTCTTTGTAAATTTTGGATATTAGCCCTTTGTCAGATGTGGGATAGGTGAAGATTTTTTTCCCAATCTGTAGGCTGCCGTTTTGCTCAAATGACAGTGACTTTTGCCTTACAGAAGCTTTTCAGTTTCATGAGGTCCCATTTATTGATTGCTGGTCTTAGGTCCTGAGCTGTTGGTGTTCTGTTCAGGAAGTTGTCACCTGTGCCAATGATTTCGAGGGTTTTTCCCACTTTCTCTTGTAGTAGGTTTAGTGTGACCGGCCTTATGTTAAGGTCTTTGATCCACTTGGATTTAAGTTTTGTACAAAGTGATAAGTGTGGCTCTAATTTCATTCTTTTATAAGTGGACATCCAGTTGGACCAGCACCATTTGTTGAAGATACTGTCCTTTATCCATTGTGCATTTTTGGTTTCTTTGTCAAATATTAGGTGACAATAGGTGTGTGGGTTCATTTCTGGGTCTTCAATTCAATTCCGTTGATCCACTGGTCTGTTTCTATACCAGTACCATGCTGTTTTTATTACTATTGCTCTGTGGTAGACCCTGAAATCTGGGATGGTGATACCTCCAGATGTTTTTTTTTTTTTTTTTTTTTTTATTGTACAGGATTGATTTAGCTATTCTGGGTTTTTTGTTGTTTCATATGAAATTGGGAATAGCTTTTTCCAGGTCTATAAAGAATTGTGTTGGTATTTTCATAGGAATTGCATTGAATCTGCATATTGCTTTTGGTAGGATGGCCATTTTTATTATGTTGATCCTACCTGTCCATGAGCATGGAAGATCTTTCCATCTTCTGATGGCCTCTTCAATTTCTTTCTTCAAGGGCTTGAAGTTCTTGTTGTACAGGTCCTTTACTTTCTTGTTTAGAGTTACCCCCAGGTATTTTATATTGTTTGTGGCTATTGTGAAGGGAGTTGTTTCCCTGATTTCTTTCTCAGCCCATTTATTTGTTGTATAAAGAAGGGCTTCTGACTTTTTTGAATTAATTTTGTATCCAGCCACCTTGCTGAAGGTGTTTAACACTTGTAAGAATTCTTTGGTGGAATTTTTGGGGTCGCTCATGTATTATATCATATTGTCTGCAAATTGGGGTAATTTGACTTCTTCGTTTCCAATTTGCATCCCCTTGATCTCCTTTAGTTGTCTTATTGCTCTAGCAAGAACTTCAAGTTCTATATTAAAGAGATATGGCGAAAGTGGGCATCCTTGTCTTTTCCCTGAGTTTAGAGGAAATGCTTCATGTTTCTTTCCATTTACTTTGATGTTGGCTACTGGCTTGCTGTATATTGCCTTTATTATTTCCGGATATGGTCCTTGTATGCCCATTCTTTCCAGAACTTTTAGCATGAAGGGGTGTTGGATTTTGTCAAATGCTTTTTCCGCATCTAGTGAGATAATCATGTGGTTTTTTTCGTTCATCTTGTTTATGTGGTGAATTACGTTGATAGATTTTCATATGTTGAACCATCCCTGCATTCCTGGGATGAGTCTACTTGATCATGGTGTATGATACTTTTTATGTGTTCTTGGATTCGGTTTGCTAGTATTTTATTAAGTATTTTTGTATCTATGTTCATGAAGGAGATTGGTCTGAAGTTCTCTTTCTTTGTTGGGTCTTTGTGTGGTTTAGGAATCAGGGTAACTGTGGCCCCACAGAATTAGTTTGGCAGTGTTCTTTCTGATTCTACTTTTTGAAAGAGTTTGAAGAGTATTGGTGTTAGCTCTTCTTGGAAGGTCTGGTAGAATTAAGTGCTAAAACCATCTGGCCCTGGGCTTTTTTTGGTTGGGAGATTTTTAATGACTGTTTCTATTTCCCTAGGGGTAATAGGGCTGTTTAATCTGTTAACCTGATCTTGATTTAGCTTCAGTAGGTGGAATCTATCAAGAAAATTGTCCATTTCGCTCTAGTTTTCATATTTTGTGGAGTATAGATTTTTAAAGTAGGACCTGAATATTCTCTGGATTTCCTCAATGTCTGCTGTTATTTCTCCCTTTTCATTTCTGATTTTGTTGATTTGGGTTTTTTCCCTCTGTCTTTTAGTTAATGTGGCTAAGGGTTTGTCTATTTTGGTAATTTTCTCGAAGAACCAACTCTTGGTTTCATTGATTCTTTGAATAGTTCTTTTTGTTTCTAAGTTGTTGATTTCAGCCCTAAGTTTGATGATTTCCTGCCTTCTGCTCCTCTTGGGAGTGTCTGCTTCTTTTTTTTCCAATTCATCCAGTTTGCTGTTAATTCGCTAATATGCATTGTCACAATTTTCTTTTTGAAGGAGCTTAGTACTATGAACTTTCCTCGTAGCACAGCTTTCATTGTGTCCCATAGGTTTGGGTATGTTGTGCCTTCATTGTCGTTGGTTTTTTAGAAGTCTTTGATTTCCTTCTTTATTTCTTCCCTGAGCCAGTATTCATCCAGTAAAGAGTTATTCAATTATAATGTGTTTGTAGGCTTTCTGTTGATTCTGTTGCCATTGAAGTCCAGCTTTATTCCATGGTGGTCTAATAAGATACAAGGGGTTATTTCAATTTTCTTGTATCTGTTGAGGCTATCTTTGTGACCGACTATATGGTCGATTTTGGAGAATGTTCTGTGAGGTGCTGAGAAGAAGATGTATTCTTTTGTGTTTGGGTAAAACGTTCTGTAGATATCTGTTAGGTCCATTTGGTTCAAGAGCTCTGTTAGACTCATTATTTCTCTGTTTGGTTTCTGTCTTGATGATCTGCCCATTGTTGTGAGTGGGGTGCTGTAGTCTTCCACTACTAATCTGTGGGGATCCATGTGTGATTTAAGTTTTAGGCAAGTTTCTTTTGCAAATGTAGTTGCCTATATATTTGGGGCATAGACGTTCAATATTGAGATGTCCTCTTGATGAATATTTCCATTAATGAGTATGTAATGCCCTTCTCTGTCTTTTTTTTATTAACTTCAGTTGGAAGTCTATTTTGCTTGATATTAGGATGGCTACTCCAGCTTGCTTCCTGGGTCCATTTGCTTCGAAAACCTTTTCCCAGCCCTTTTCTCTGAGATATTGTCGATATTTGTTAGTAAGATGTGTTTCTCGTAAGCAGCAAAATAATGGGTCATTTTTACGGATCCAATCTGCAAGCCTGTGTCTTTTTATTGAGGAATTGAGTCCATTGATGTTTATGGATATTAGTGACTAGAGGTTGTTATTTCCCATTATTTTGGTATAGGTGGTGGTCCTGTGTTTCTTTTGGTTTAGTTGCCATGGAGTTTTCTGTTTCCTCTGTTTTCTTGCATGTAGTTATCTTCTCTGGGTTGGAATTTTCTTTCTAGGATCTTCTGTAGGGCTAGATTTGTGGGTATATATTGTTTAAATTTGATTTTGTCATGGAATATCTTGTTTTCTCCATCTATGTTGATAGAGAGTTTTGCTGGGTATAATATTCTGGCTGGGCACCTATGATCTCTCAGGGCTTGTAGTACATCCATCCAGGCCCTTCTAGCTTTTAAAGTTTCTGAGGAGAAGTCAGGTGTAATTCTGATGGGTCTGCCATTGTATGTGACTTGGCCTTTTTCTCTTACAGCTTTTAATATCCTTTCTTTGTTCTCTACATTTTGAGTTTCAATTATTATGTGGCAAGAGAAGTTTCTTTTCTGATCTAATCTGTTTGGTGTTCTGTAAGCCTCTTGGAATTTTATGTCGTCTCTTTCTTTAGGTTTGGGAAGTTTTCTTCTATGATTTTGTTGAAGATGTTTCCTGGACGTTGGAGTTGGGAGTCTTCTCTTTCCTCTATGCCTATAATTCTTAGGTTCCATCTTTTCATTGAATCCTTGATGTCTTGGATGTTATGGGTGAGGACTTTTTTAGCTTTCTAATTTTCTTTGGATGTTGTACTGAATTCTTCCATCGAATCTTCTATGCCTGAGATTCTGTCTTCCATCTCATGTATCCTATTTTTGATACTCATGTCTGTAGTTCCTGTTCTCTTCCCTTGATTCTCCATTTCCACTCTTAACTCTGACTGTGTTTTCTTTATTGTTTCCATTTCCAGTTTCATGTCTTGAAAGATTTTATTTATTTTGTATATTTCCTGATCCAATTTGATTGTCTTTGCCTGGAAATCTTCCATCTCTTTTAAATTTTTCATTGCCTTGTCTCTTACCTGTTCAAGTTGAGCCACTTTGGCTTGGAGCTCTCTAATAGTATTATCAATTGCTTTTGCTTGTAAAATTGTGGACTCTTTGAATTCCTTCATAGATTTAAATTCATCTTGAAAGGAGTCTATCATTTTCCAGACTGTAGAATTGTCATTGTTTTCATGTGTTTCAGCTGTGTTGAAGTGGTCAGGGCTTGCTGTACTGTCATCTTTGAATTTTGTTGGGGTCATAACTCCATGGCTTTTGCTGATTCTGCTTTTTTGCTGTTCTTTTGCCATTTGGTTGTTCTTAGCTGTTTGTTCCTGTTGCCTTCTGGACTTGGAGCCAAAGGGGGTGCTTTGGTGTAGCAGTCGTATTGCTTGGTGATTAATCACTTTCCACTGGCTGGATGGGGCCTTGTGTGGATGTTCTCTGTGTATCTCTGAGAGTTCACCCCTTCCTGTTTTGTCCCAATTGGGGACTCAGGTGATGGGTTGTGATGGGGATGTGTTCCTGTAGGCTCCTGGGATCCAACTGGTCTTCATATAGGTGACAGTGCAGGTTGTTAGGCCACAGGCTGTTGGGTGGGGTTGTAGCTCCCCTGCAGCTTACCTGTCAGACCGTGTTTGTGATCCTGCCCAATTACTCACAGGGGGTTCTCACGGTCTATGTGCATCTAATAGCCAGAAGCACTGTAAGCTGGTGCAGCCTATTCCCAGGCAATGAGGAATGTCCCGGGATTGTTTCACTGCTCACAAGTCAGAGCTCTCTGTGTTGCACACTGAGTGTTTAGCCTGCAGTGGCTCTGCTGGTATGGTCCTGTGTGTCCAGGCACAGATTCTGTGGACTCTGGAGGTCTGAAGTTTGGGGGTTGAGGCTGCATGCTGGAGTCTTGAAAGGACCCTACTCCATGCCCTTAAGGTGAGTCACTCAGCAGTGTCCCCCAGGTCGAAACCTCACTGATCCAGGGTGGAACTATAAATGCTTAAGCTCTGGTTTCTGGCCGGAAGGGCCAGCACTAGCAAAAGAGTGTAATAATAATAATCCCACAATTTTCCCAGGGCTTGGACCCTGTGGCGGAATAATCTGCCTTCCAACCCAGCAGCCCTTTCTGCCACTCTTACAGCTCTGCCTATGTGTGTATGGAGCTGGCTTTGGATACTGGCAAATGGGGCCACTGTCTTCCAAGTTCAAGTACACAGCAGTTGAGCTGCTGTGCAACCTGCTGCTGGAAGAGTATCCTGCTGCTCAGTCCCGCTGCAGTTTTTTTTTTCCAGTGACTGTAAATCCAATAGAGGGGCCTGTATGTATGTCCAACATCCCTCTGGGGAAACACAAATATGCTTGCACTTTCCAATATGCAGCTGTGGAACCGCTGGCCACTGGGCTGACCTGTTGTGGAACCGTTAGCCGCTGCACGCCCCACCACTGTGGTGCACTGCTAAGAGTGTATGGCACTCCCACAGGTCTGCAACCTTTCGCTAAGTAGCTGGAATGCCTGCGTGGGATCTGGGGGGCCAGTAGGCTAGTGAGTAATCCTGTGTGGGGTTCGAATCTGCCCATTTGGTATTAGAGTGGTTCTTAACCTGTGTCTCTCCTGGTGGGGGTTCCTGGTTCCCGGATTCAGCGGCTTCCATGTGTGTCCAAGACAGGGGAGGAGAGTCCTGCCCAGGGATTTTTAATGGTCCCTGGGTAGCTGGGTGAAACCCAGGGGGATCAAGTCACTCAGATTATTGCATAGCGTCTTATAATTCTGTGGCTTTATGGCTGTTTTCTTCGAGTTCAAAATGAGTCTGTGCGGGCCACCGCCATCTTGGATTACTTGGGTTAATTTTAATGTGGTGTTAGTTAAAATTTTAGTTTCATTCTTTTTTTTTTAAATTAATTATTGCTGGGAGGTGGTGGCCCACAGCACACCTTTGATCCCAGCACTTGGGAGGCAAAAGCAGGTGGATCTCTGTGAGTTTTAGGCCAATCTAGTCTACAGAGCAAATTTCAGGACAATCAGGGCTACACAGAGAAACTCTGTCTCTGAAAAAAGAAGAAGAAGAAAAAATAATTATTGAGGGTACAGCATATGCCCCATAGTACACATGTGGAGGTCAAAGGATAACTTTTCTTCTTCTACCATTATGTGGGTTCGAGGGAATTCAGGCTGCCAAGTTTGAACAGGAAGTAGTCTACGCTCTGTGCTCTCTGTCTGGGCCATCCCTTCTTATTTTTTTCCTTTTGGTTTTCTGGCTTTTGTTCTGAGATTATTGTCCACCCTGTGGATCTGTTTCTCTATCTCTGGTCTGTTAGGATGCTCCCCTTTCTGCTATCTCTCTTTCCCTTGTATTTCTGCCAGCTTGCCCACTCTGTGGTTTGCCATGTGCATGTGTATGAGGATCATTGATAACTTACCATCCTGCAGGCCTACAGGAAAGTATAAAGAATTAGTTTCATTCTTTTACATTTAGATATATAGTTTTCCAAGTGTCATTTATTTAAAATACCATTTTGCCCATTGAATGGTATTTTTCTATCAAAAATAATTTTATCATATGTGTAAGGATTTTCAAAGTGAATGCATTAAGTCTGTATAATCTTTGGGTAGTATTGACATATTAACAATATTAAACTTTCTATTCCATGAACAGGGGATGTGATTTCAGTTGTCCATGCATTCTCTTTATTTCTTTCAGCACTGTTTTATAGTTTTTACTAGTCTTTCACCTCCTTTGCTAAGTTAACTCTTGAGCATTCTAGTGTGTTCTATGCCATTTTAAGTGAAGTTGTCTTCATAATTTCCCTTTCAGGTTGATCATTGTGAGCACACAAAAATACATTATGTTTGTGTTGATGTTATAGCCTTCAACTTTGATGAATTCATTAGCACTAACAAATGCGCTTGTGTGTGTACACTTATTAGAGATTTTTGCATACATAACAATATATCATCTGCAAAGAAATTAGGCCTATTGAATTTCTATGTTTTCTATTTCGCTTTTTTGACCAAAGATCCAGCTCTAACTTTCAGCAGTATATTAAACAGAAAGAGTAGAAGCATTATCCTTGCCTTCTTCCTTTTTGGAGCATTTTCAGAGCTGTTGAAATAGCTTGACAACAGATCTCTTGCCAAGCATTTGTGAGACTCTAGCTTCAATCCTCAACATTGAAAAAAGAAATCATTGGAACTCTGAGCTAGAATATGGTGGCACAAGCCCTTTGGTCATTGGTCATCATTCTTTACAATCCTAAGAAAAGAAGTTCTAATCTGACCCAACAAACTAGTTATGCTGAATATTATAAGCAATTAGTCTACAAATTCTCAATAGATTTTAAATCAAATGGTTAGTAAATGCTCAATGATCACTACAGACAATGTTTTTTTTTTAAAAATCAATAAACTGAAAAATGTATAAAATTGTGAAAATTAAGTCTTAAAATTAGCTCAGAGAAGTAATTAAAGAGAAAGTAAAACAACTATGTAGAGGTGATCACGAAAGCAATTACAAGTCAGCACAGAAGCAGTGTTCAGTAGGGAATTTACAGTTACATACGTGTGCACACATGCATGCGTGGGCACACACATACACACAGAATTGTTTAGACCAACAATATGACTTGAAAAACCAAAAATAAACCAAAGCCAAAACTAGCAAAAGAAAGGAAATGATAAAGATGAGTAGTGATAAATGAAATAAAAAAGATAAATAGTAGAGAAATAGTAATAAAAAAGAAAGCTGATTCTTTGAGAAAAGTAACAAAACTGACAAATATTTACCTAGATGAGTTAAAAGAAAAAGAAAAACCGTAAATCATCTAAATCATAAATGAAAGCATTTACATTAATGCTGATTTTCACAGAAAGAAAAACAATTACATAAGTAGTAGGAATATTTATACTATAAAGTTAGGTAACCTAGTAGAAGTAGAGAGACTGAGTAGCCCTACAAGATCTGACAAGTGTTTCAATGTTAAAGTATCCATTAGCAAAAAAAAGCTCTGGACCTGATGATTGCACTGAACATTTCTTTTTCCAACAAAGATCGAAATTTACTTTTAATTTTATGTGTATCTGTGTGTTTGTCACATGTGTGCAGATGTCCACAGAAACCAGAAGAGGGCGGGCATCAGATTTCCTGGATCTAGAGTTAAAACAGCAGTGAGCCAGACAACATGGATGCTGGGAACCAGTACTGTGAAACAGCAGCAAGTTCTCTTAACCACTGAGCCATCTCTCACTGGCAAATTCTAGCAAACACTTAAAGAAAATTTAAGAATAGTTCTTAAAAGTTCCCAGAAAGTTGAAGAGAAAATGACACTTTTTAATTGAATGTACTAGGCCAGCATTATCCTGTTAAGAAGGTGAAACAGAGACACTAAAGGGGAAGGTGCAGGTGACTATTCCTCTGTGTACTGCTCCAGTATTCCCAACAAAGTCTGAGCTAGTGAAAGCCAGTAGCACATGAGAGTCCTCACAGGAACAAAGCACTCTTTATTTTTGAAATGCAAGAATGATAAAAATAAGAAAAACAAATCAATATATTATACCACATTGATGGGAAGAAGGAAAACACCCACACGTTTTAATCCATACAGATAAAGCATTTAACAAAATACAACACCTTTTCATATAAAAGCACTCAACAAATTGTAAAAAGAAAACTGCCTGAACATAATAAAGAAATTCAACTCAAGATGACTCTGAGATTTCATATTACATCTGTCAGAATGACTCAGATCAAAAATTCAAATGACAGTACATGCTGGCGAGCTTATGGAGAAAGGGGAACACTCCTCCATTGCTGGTGGCAGTGCAAACTTGTACAACCACTATGTAAATCAGTCTGGGGATATCTTAGAAAACTTGGAATAGCCCTACCTCAAGATCCAGCCATACCACTTCTGGATATCCACCCAAATGATTCCTCATCAAACCACAAGGACATAGCCACATCTATGTTCATAGCAGCCTTATTTGTAATAGCTAGAAACTGGAAACAACCCAGATATCCCTCAACTGACCAATGGATAAAAAAATTGTGGTACATTTACACAATGGAATACTATTCAACTATCAGAAACAAGGAAATCATGCAATTCACAGCCAAATGGATGGAACTAGAAAAGCTCATCCTGAGTGAGCTAACCAAGAATCAGAAAGATGCACAGGGCATCTACTACTCACTTATAATTGAATTTTAGCCATATAGTACAGGATAACTATCCTACAACCAATACACCAAAAGGATCAGGAACACAGAGTTTGTTACCTATTAAGGAGACAATTTGCCCTAGGAGTGCTACCTTGTTGGCCCCCAGTGCAAGAGGAAGCTCTTAGCCTGCATATGATTGTTGAGCTGAGAGGAGCTGTATATAGAGACACTTCACGTCTGAGAAGTGGGAAGGGTGGGAGAAGGAGGAGAAGTTGGGAAGGTGGAACTGGGAGGGGTGGAATGAAGGCACTGTGATGGATATGTAACTTGAAGCAATAAATAATAAATAAATAGATAGATAATAAATAAATTAATTAATAAATAAAAAGAAACCATATTTAAAACTTGTGGTGACTGCTGCACTCAGCATCGAGATGGAAATCTAAATGCTTGTTTTGCTTTGATAGCCTCACAGAGCATCCTGTACTGTCTGTTGTTTGGCAGTGAGCTGTATGCATACTAGAACTTACCGTGTGAAGTCCCGTTATTCATCTTCTGTCTGACTCCTCTCTCCATTACTGAGACCAGGGTGCTGAAGTCTCAACTTCACCTTATCATTTTTCTATTCATATACTTTGATGGTTTATCAGCAGATTGGTGTAAATATGTATGTAAACATGATATAAATATTTGTAATCACATAACTACTAAAATCCATATCACATATGTTATTAACATATAATGATCTTCTTTGCCCCCTGATTTCTTTTATTTACTCTTTCTGTGTAGAACATCTTATTCTATTCTGTTATGGTCAGTCTATTTGCATCTCTGGATCAAAACCACCAGAATCAATAGTCCTTTATTGACTCTGTTAATCTCTTTCCTATGATTGGAGAGTTTAATCAATTTATAATTAAATTAGTTAGTGATAAGTAATAGTTCACTTTTGTTTTGACTTTTACTCTCTTTCACTTGGATTTTTATTTTATTTTTAGTCCATGTACAAAATAATGTTTTGGTCATGATGTTTCATGCGTATGTGTCATTGTACTTTAACTTGCATCTGCACTGCGTGCTTAGTGTGTGTTTGGCCAGTGCACCATGCTTCACTTACCTCCTTTCTACTTAGTTGATTTTATCTAATGAAACATTTAACTCCCTTTCTCATTACCTTTATACAACTCCTTCTTCATGGTTACTGTCAGATTCCACATATCATCCTGATATTGTAACGCCGAGTAATTCCAAGTTAAATTCAATGGTTTATAAAATCTCTTTTTCTTACCCACTTCTAGTCCTATCCCTATCTGTACTCATTGACAAAATTATCCCTTTATTTAGTTATTATTTTAACAAGAGATGAAGTACAAGAAATATGACAGTAAGTAGTTTTGTGTTTGAACATAATAGAGTATATTTACACAAATCTAGGCATAATGCCTACTACTAAAATAGTCTGTAAGACACAATCTTGGTGTTAGAAGCATGGTCAGTATGCCATCGTGACTGGAGTTAAGAGCTGTTAGTCATGGCTACAGGCAGAGGAAAAGCAAAATGTCTGCAGATGTCTTGATAAAACCAATGTCAGTTCCTCTAGCACTAAAGATTTGCAAAGAACTTTACACAATCCATGAGCTCAGAAAAGTAAAATACAAAGGTCTGATTCATCATGATGTATGCTGAGCACAACCTTTCTTTTTACTTCCTGGTTCTTCCTTCTCCTTCATTCAAACTTTTTTTGGTGGGCTTCACCGTCATTCTATCCTCTGGTGTCAAGAAGGAACCTGTCCTACTCTTTTTAATCAAATTTGACTATTTGTAGTTTCCTCCTCACTACAGAAGTTAAGGAAAAGTAAGAATTATTGTATACAAATGGCATGGCTAGCTGGTGGGAGAAGAAATCAGGTGCTCATTAAGAGATGAGAGGGGCAGGTCTGGGAGTACACATTTGGGAGATACTCACTTCGATGGTCTCCTCTGTGACTTCTCTACCAGACTTAATGTCAGAAGCTATGGGAGAAAGAAATGTGTTTGTCTAATATTTTCAAAGCAGTGAAAGTCTTGAGTTCCTAGACTATATTTATTTTTAACAAACTTTGTTGGTAATCTTCTTAGTAGAAAAATAACTCTGTTTCAGATTTTGAAATCATAATTTAATCTCCCTTGACAACAGCAGCCCATGATTTCATCTGTTTTGTCTTGCATGTGCTATAACACAGAGCACAATTCTGCATCGACTTTCTATTTTTATGCTTTTCCATTGCTGTCAAGTTGTCAGTTCTCAAATGTTTGTTATTCCCAAAATGTCTGCCTCTGCCTCTAATTCACTTCTAATCTGTCCTGTACTTGGGAAACAGATAACTGGGCTGACTAAGAATAAGTATAGTATACCTTAGATACATTGTGAGCAGTAAAATTTAGATTAAGAGTATAAGCTTAGTCTCTGTATTCCTATACATGATTTTTGGTATACAACAGCTTCCCCCACTGTTGAAGAAAGCTCTTATGCACTGTTTTCAGATGTGGATTTCAATGCTCTAAGATCTGGTTAACACCTTCTCTGAGGCATTCTCTTTTCAAATCCATTGACTGGATAACAAAAGTCGCTGATGGCCAATTAGTTGGGCAGAGAGAGAATAGGAAGGTGGGATGTCCTGGGAGGAAGAATGGAACTCAATTCTCATTTTCACTGGGAGACACACGGAAGTAGACAGACGCACCTGTGGGCTCAGAAGGTACAGCAAGCCACCAAGTGGCTGGATGGGACTAGGCAGTCAGGTTAATTTAGGTGAACTAGTTAAGAGTCTGCCCAGCTAAGGACTAAGCTTTGAAACATTAAAAGGTCTTGGTGTGTTTATTTTATGGGCATAAGGGCCGCCCCAGGTCTCAGACCTCTTCATCTGCAGACCTAAGTCCAGTCAGGCTGCCTGCCAAGTCCTGCAAGTCTTCTACAACACCCCACCCCTTACATGCATGGTCAGGGCTACAGCAACTTTCTATGTAATTTCTTCTCAGTAAATGAGAAAGAAGTATTAGTTCTCCTCTGGTTGTTGGTTGCTCATACCTACACTGGTAGAGTTTTACAATGAAGGTAAAATATCATTGCTGTCTTTCAGTCTATGAAAGGCAAGACTTGAATTCGTTTCATCACAGGAAGTCTGTCCTGAGCACACTGTCCGTCCGAAACATACAGATGTGTTTGCGCTTTTCGGCAATGTTGTAATTTATTGAGTAACAATAAATTTACAAGTTACATCAGTTTCATTGGTTGTAATTTGGTAAAAATCACAGATAAGTAAAGAGAAGAGCACCTCAAGAGATGTGCTACAGCCCCAATGGGCTCTGCACTAGATCCAAAGTAAATTTGAATATCCCACATTATGTATCCAGGAGGAGGGTGTGGCACACCAATATGACTGTAACTTGCATCAATCACAGCCCAAATTCCTGGTTTATCAAGACCAGTAAGAACTAAATATAGATTCACATCCCACCTATTAACTAAGCTTTTTATTGAGTTTCTAGGGAAGTATTCTTCCTTCTTTCAAATGATGGAAGATAGTCTCTGGCCTTTTACAGTTCCTCAAGCCTTGTCTTGTCTGGAGTGAAGGTTGCCGGCACTGTTATAGGCTGTGACTGGAACAGGTCCTCCTAAAGGAGCCATGTCTTCAACAAACACGATGACAGCATCCCCTGCAGCTGGAGCACAGCTCTTTTAAGGTGGATCCTACTTGAGATAGTCAGGCCTAAGAGAAGGGTCTAATGAGAGACTCATGTCTGACAGCTTCACTCAGTTACAGAAAAACATACTTACAAAAGAGAATTGGTGAAAACTTAACCAAAGAGTTAAACTAATATTTTCAACAATACTTAACAGTGCTTAGCCTCTGCCTAGTGCTTTAGAGAGAAAGAGATGGCTCCCTCTATCTCTTTACCTTCAGAACCCTTCTCATAGATCTCCTTGCCTTCGAACTTGTGATCCTGTCTATATGGCACACAGGAATGAGATGTATGATGAAATAATCTCATTAGTAGATCTCTGTAATGTCTCTATACTTCTTAAATCTCCCAGATACTTGCCATAAATACAAATTAATTCTTGACCAGTCACTTTTTGTCTTCCCTCACACTGTGTACCTCATTTTCTAGTAACACAGACCTACTTTCCACTTCCTCCATGCCTTCTGTTCTCAACATTATGCCCAGTGTTTGTCTTCCCTTTTCCCCATGAAAGACCAAGTACTTTCTCTGCGCAACACAGTCCCAAGTTACCCAGGAAGTTTATTCTCTATGATTTACATGATGATGCTATGTCTAAGAAAGAGGCAACAAGATCAAATAGCTTTAAAAGAAAAGATTGAAATTTTTTGGAGTTCACAAAGGATCTTTCATTCATCTATTTTGTTTCTACCTCCTGATGTCCCAAGTCCTATGTGATACCAGAAATAGGTCCTGCCAATGACAGTGTGTATTTCTTAAACAAATGCGTATAGTGTAGAGTTGTACCCATCTGTGGCCTTGGAACTCCAGAAACTCTGAGAATAAGGATTTTAATAATACTAAGCAGTTGTTCACCACTCCTTTGTGGGGTACTTAATTTGGGGTCCAGTCAGATATATATGAAGGTCATTACAAAATTCAGTCTTGCTGAACTAAGTAGGACATGACTTCTTTCTTAAATGATGGCCCCATCAGTAAGTACAGTTTCTGTTTGGTTGATGCTATTGTTGTTGTTGATGCTTGATTGTTTGTTTTACCAAAGCTCTCACCATGATCTGCTGCACAACTATGCCATACTCCAGAACACGTACCAATGCCACACTGCTGACCCCATTTTAACCTATAAGATTGTGTATTTCTACACATTCTGCTCAGGCAAAGCCAAAGTCTTGCTAAAGAAGGGAGTATGCATTCTTATCATCCCTGAAGGAAGCTCAAACTCTGACATCATAACTGTGTGTGGTGGTGCACAGCTGTAATCCCACATGAGGGAGGCTGGGGTAGGCAAGTTGCAAGTTCAAGATCAACATAGTGTTCTACACAGTGAGATCCTGTTTTAGAAGAAGTAGAAGGAAGAGAAGAAAGTAGAGGAAGAGTCAGAGAGGGGATAAAAGGAAGAAGAAATAGAGGCTGAGGTGGAGGAAGAGGAGGTGGAGAATGAGCATCAGAAGGCATATAATCTTGGGGTAAGGGTGAGAGGAAGTCTTCATATCCTGGATGATGGGACAACAAAATACTAGTGCTGAAACTAGTCTGTGCTTTGATAGAAGGGCATTGTGCCTGGTACTGTTGTATCAGATGTCTCCCACAATATTCTCTCTTGTGATCCCTTGCCAAAAGGGCAAGTGCTATTAATACTTCCCTAGATGTGCTGCAAAGAGAATCAGCAAATAGCTCTTTGTCAGAGAAGGACAGCAGACTAGGAGCTGCAAAAGCCCATGACTTGTTCTACAGGGAAATCAGTGTCTAATGTGATCCTAGGTGACAGTGGGTGCCTTACAAAGGGTGTTAACAAATATTTCATGGACATTTAATACATTGGCAAGAAAGGCAGGAGTTTTCCTTTGGAAAACAGCAATTAAGACAATCTATGTAAAACTTCAACCACCTTCTGGTTTAACTTATCATACTGAAGAACTCAGGACTGGGAACCACAAAACAATTCTCCAACTCGTGAATATATAGTTTAGGTGTAAAGCCTGAGGCAAGAAGATGAAGGATATGCTGAAGAAGCATCTCTACATACTGGCAATCCATCAGCTCCTTGCCACACAAAGACCAGCCTGACTCAGTTCAGGTTTATCAAATGCTGACTTTCAAGGGATGGTGAGAAACTATAGTAATTATCATACAAGTGGCACTTTGAACAGCCATCAGTTTAGAACATGAGGTTACTTCTTACATACTCTGATACAGGAGCAATGCTTATGCTGAATCCAAGAACAAGACATTATTTTAAATATGTATTGTTAATTATGTGTTTTAAAAGACCTTATATAAATAAACATTGACTACTACATTTACTAAAAGTCAATTACAGTAATGGGAAATAAACCAACCTATAAGAAATTAAATGTTTTAGTGTCTTTTTTCTCAAGTTACCTATGTTAACAGTATTGACCTCACCTAAGACAACGTATGTATTCTACAGTTGTCCATTACGAAGGCCAAGCAAGAATTTGAAGCTATTTCACAGCTCTTCAATTTCTGCCATGTTTTCAGATACAAAGGAAGTTATGTCTTCACCAGTGTCAGAAATGTTCTCAGTGGCCCCGACCCCAGTCAAAATGAGAAGACTCTCCAAAAAGTCCATCAGATCTTGATGTATGGGATCTGGAACCAAGTTGCACCAGGGAAGACAGAATGTCTAGTGGAGGTGAAAAGGGAAAAAATTAGATGGGGAGCTGTTTTTAAGATCTGTGCTTAAACATTTAAAATTTAACTCTGGTCATCTTGGGTTCAAGACACTGTGTGTGTGAACACCACTATCCTACGCACAATGACAGAAGAAATTCAAGTGAAACCTACTCCTTGCCCTTCAGGAAGTTTCTTTACGAAAGTAACACAACTCTACAGTTAGTGGGTATCTTTTAAGGTGCCTACCTACTCCACTCCTATTCACCAATTCCAAAATGTTCTGCCACAGGATGCTTTAGGTATATATATAGGCAGCTGTACTATTTGTGTCCACTAATCACACTGATTGTATAGAGGGAGAGCTAGATGCCCAATACAAAATGAGATGGATAAAACCTTGAAATTTAGAATTAAGATCCTAAGTCCATGTCAGTTAGTTAGGAATAAAACATTATTTTGATTACATGTTTTCATTTGTTTATAACTCTTTTCTTTTTAATGTTTAAACTTATTTGTATCATTAAATATATGACAAGTGTTGTAAGCGTCATTGGTGCTTGAATAGTTAGTAGATATCTCTTAAATCTTTCTCAGATTTATTTATTTTATTTTATGTGTATGAGTATTTTACCTGCATGTGTATATGGCATCACATGTGTGCCTGGTGCCCACCGAGGTCAGAAGAGAGCACTGGATCCCTCAGAACTAGAGTTAAAAGTGGTTGTGAGCCACTATATGATTTCTAGAAACCAAATGTGGGTCCTCTGTAAGAGCAGCAAGTGCTCTTAACCATTAGACATTCTGTTTTCCCTGGTGTGGCTTGGTCCCAGATATCAGACATCAAGATCTTTTCAGCCCTGATGATATATATATATTCTTATACTGATCACAATTAAAAATCACTTTAAGGACGTTGAAGGAATGACTCACTCAGTGAAGTGTTTCCACACAAGCATGAGGCCCTGAATTCAGATCCTCAGCCCCCAGGTAAAAAGCCAAGCATAGTAGCATGCACCTGTAATCTCAACACTAAGGAGGAAACAAGAGGATCCCTGGAGTTTTCTGCCAAGACAGTCTTCCAGAACTGGTAAGCTCCTTGTTTAGAGAGATATTGTTTCAAAAACAATAAGTGGAAAGTAACTGAGAAAGACACCTAATGTCAACCTCTGTCCTCTGTGTGCGTGTGTACACATGCACCCATACAAACATTTACATGCACACATACAAAAACTCACTGTAATTCACATTAAATAACTCAGTTCTCCAGTGATACCATAAAATGAAAGCAACACGGTGATTTCAAACTTTTTATTTCCTTAAATACAGGAGACATGGTCAATTACGTAGTCCTTGCTGGTTGCTACATAGACTGGGGAAGCCTGGAATTCACAGATGTCTGACAGCCTCTTTGCAAAATCCTTTTTAATTGGTCACAATCTCATTGGTGAGGTTCTCTCTGAGTCAAAGGATGAAGTTACTGACAAGGCTGCCAACTAGCAAATCTATGTTTGAGCCTCAGCTTAGACTTCATAGGTCAGCGGCTCCCAGTCAGTACCCTTCACCGTGATAGTCATTAGTGCCCTGATTCTGGAGATGATGAAATTAGCGCCTAAGTTGGAGAAAGTTCAATGTGACGCAGTTCAGTCAGCACATGATTTGCATTTTGAAAGTTAGTCGACTTACTAATGAGAAAAGTGACGGGAGGAATCATTAAAATAAAAGGTATGCTGAGTTTTTAAAAGATGCCTCATTGACTTCTCTTGCTAAAAATCTCAATTATTTAGTCAAAATGATTTTTACACGTCTCCCACTCATTGCCTGGGAGGCCAGAAGCAGCGGGTGCAGAAGCAACCCTCTCCACACATCAGGCAGTGTTTGTATATACTCAGCGTATCCAAGCAGGGCCTTTTAAACTTTCCGTGCTACAGACAGAGCTGTACTTTCCTGAATGGTAGCCAGGAAAAATCTTGCAGATTTGGCAGGAACACCACGGTGGGAAGCCTAGTGCAACACCAGGCTGCACTAGAGCAAGGGGCTTTCTACAAAGGCGGATGAGCAAAACACCTCCCTTTGTTTCACTCTCCATAGGAGCACAAACTGGGGCCCCAGATTGCAATCAGGTTCTATTGTGCAAACTTGGGGCTTGTATCGCTTATGGCCTTTTTGGCACTGTGCTCCTCTTTATTTTTCAGCTGGAAAACCAATTAGCATTCTTTTTTTTTTTCATATCTAGGTGTTAGTGTTTGGGCCTTAGAATGGTTTTTGGCCATCTGCCCACATGGCTGTAGTCTCTTGGGCAATGCCTGACAAACTAAGATAAAACCGTTACTTCATGTTTTCCTGCAAAGAGAAAACAAAAACTGTTTCCTGCTCTTATTAATTAGATGAAGTCAATGTCCCCACAGAACAAATAGAAAGGTAGGCATAGTCAGGGTGTTGGCCCTGAGTCCTTATCTCTCCCCAGGCGAGTTCCTCTGAGGGAATGCAAGAAGGAAGACAAGTCTGGTTAGAGCTAAACTTTTCTTACTTTAAAAAAAAAAAAATCCTCTTGCTACTAACAGTCATAAACTGTTTAGGATAATTAAGAAATGGAAACTAATAGTCATGCAAACGTGTCATATTGTTAGTTACTATGACAGTCTATCACAGTTATTTTCTAAGCTACTCAGAAATCAAGTTGCTAAGAGACAAGCAATATTTGCTTATCTAAATATAAAAGATAGATACGGCATCTTCAAAAACCTCAAGAGATCTGCGGAATATGGCATTCAAAGATGTTTTCTTAACTTAAGATTTTTTTGATATCGAGACATGTCAACTCCTGAGAGCACCCCCTATTCTACCCCAAGTAGAAGATGAGCATCAAACAATCTCCAGTGGGAGATGATTGAATTGGTGGTAAGCCTTTCTCTTGGCAATAAAAACCCCTTGCTTCAACTGTAGACAGACTGCTGTCCAAAAAGGACAAAACTTGGAAGCAGGTAAGTCGACAGCCTAGCTCTGCCAAGACAGGGTAGGTAAGTCCTTCATAATTCCTGCTCTACAATCAATGTCTGTCAGAGAAACGGGGCCAAAAGGCTGAAGATTGATGCTGTAACGTATGGAGAGAAAATGGGAACTGTCCAGGCAGCCACTGGTATGTCATTTCTTAGTTTTGGAAGCTGCAGGCCCGGCACTTCCTATATAATCAGATATATTTATCCCTCTCAGATCTCTGAGGTGGTTGAAGAATAGATAGCTAGAGTCTCATAGTTAAATTTTGAGTTGTTTAGGAATCAAGAGGGTGTTCTGGATCTAAGAAGATATTTTTAAAATTATGAGGCAAGTTAGTATGAAAGCTGAGTTAGATATAGAACTTTAAACTCATGGAGATGGTTAGATAGTAGAATGTTAAAGTCAGGTGCCAAATACATATGGACTGGACATTGGGAATGTATGCTAAGCCATATAACTTTTATAATTGTGGCCTATTTATTTCTGTTGTTTTGTATTGTATTTATAGTTATAAGAAAAAGAACCATTTGTTGGACTGAAAGGGAGAGCTGTTGGGGGGAAAAAGAAATACCTTAAACTAAAAAAAAAAAGAAAAAGGGAAGAGGATGGGGGGGTTGAGGGGGAGGAGGGTGGAAGGGTGGGACTGGAGGGGGGAGTAGGGAGGGGATTGTGATTGAGATGTAACTTGAAGAAATAAAAAAATAAATTATTTTTAAAAATCCTTATGATCAACAGAGGCCTCTATTAAGTGACTGGCCTTTGTTAACCACGGGGTCACCCTTTGGCCTCTGTGGCATTTCTGCCTCACAGGTTTGAATGATGTGACTTACCTGGAGGAAGGAACTATTAGAGATTCCAGCCTGACAAGTAGATTACTCACAGCAGTCAAGAGGGCACTACCCAGTTTGAACGAAATAAACAGAGCCAAATAGTTCCCTATCTTGAAAGGCAAACAAAATAAAGTTCATGCTCCAGGAATGTAGTTTACGATTAAAGAAAGTCCTATCTGGGCAGTGGCGGGTGTCAGAATATCTGAGTATGTGGAGGAGAGGAGGAAAAGAGGTTGGAATTGCCCATCCTGTGATTTGTTCCTCAGTGGTAAACAGCCTTTGCCATAGCAACAACCTAATGCCACAGATCAGAGGAATGTCATCGTCCTGTGAGCAGACCACAGCTTGGCAAAGTCTCCCAGATGATGCAAAATATTTAGAAGGGAAGTGGTAAAACAAACAGAAGAGGAGCACAGCCATGTGGCTGCAGTCTGAAGGCAAAAATAAGTCACATACACCAGCAGTGCAGGATAACTACAACAGTACTTTTATGTCCTGGGGACTGAATGTCCATCTCTTTGCTAGAAACAGCCCAAGGGTTGCTGCTCCCCCTTCAAGACTGTCATTGTAAATAGTGGGTAGTGGCGTCCTTTAAGAAAAAAATCAATTGAAAGACTTCTTTAAAGACTTTGTACAGACCGTTTTCTTTGCGACAAAATCTATTCTGGAGCCCTATTATTTAACAAAGGGTCTGTGTTCTGAGTCATCCGGAAATTTTTTAGCCATTTTTTTTTATTACTGCTTGGTTGCTGTCACAAGCAGAGAATGGTCATCTGTAATAACCTAAGGGAGTGACTAGAACATGCCCAGCCACGTGCAAGAAAAAAGTAATAGACCAGTGTCTAAGTGCCAGAACTTACCCAGTCTCCTATGCAGATTGGCTACACAGCTAGATTTGCTAAGACAGTCTCAGCTTAGTCCAGTTGTTCAGGTTCAATTACAAAAGTGGCTTATTGCTCATAAAAGTGCTCTGTCTGGAATAATAAATACTCTGGTGATCCTATTCATGCTCAGAGGTCTGCTGAGTGCTTCTGCTTCATCCCCCAGGAACATCATTCTGAAGTTCTTCAAAGCTCAGAACCTAAACATGATACATAAGAATAAACTTTAAAGGGAGATGGTGATGACGTGGTCACTAAAGTGTCTGCTATGCATGCACGAGGACCTGAGTTCAGATCCCCAGTCCCCTCATAAAGCTCGAGTGCAATAGCATATGCCTACAACTGTAGCACTTGGGGTGAGGAGGCAAGAGAATCTCTGGGGCCCTTTGTTCAGCCAGTCTACCCAAATGGGTTAGCTCCAGGATCAGGTAGAGGCTTGTCTGAATGCTTAGTTGGAAAAGGAACACAGAGGACATCTGATATCAACCTTTGGCCTCCACCCATTCATATGTTCACATGTGTACACATACACACACAAATAAAACACAATAATGCAATTTTAAGAGACGAGTGATAATTTTCCCATCCCACTAAGAAGAACCTTCAGTAATTCGACGTCAGCTCCAAGAAACACAGGGAACAGAATTCTCTCTTTCCTGAGGCAAAGAGAGAAACTGCCTGTGTACAGCACCCTCTGCCTGCCTTCAGGAAGAGCTGGGAGTTTCCCAGAAGGCTACCTACATAAGTCCAAACACGCATTTCTCCTTCAGGTGCAGGAAGGTAGGTAGTCACTTCAAAAGCAGACATAAGGCTGCCTCTTTCTGTGCCTTGCAGCCTAGCAGCATCTCTGAGAAGTTCACAATGAGAAAGGATTCAGAGGGTATATGCTGCCCCCAGCTGCACTGCTGGGCGGCTGCTGTTTGAATTAGAATGGAAACTCTTTGATCTATTTTATATCTAAGTTTAACCATGGCCTGGACCCAAAAGGTGGACTAAATTTGGCAACTTCCCCTGCACACTTTTATCTAGAGATAAAAGCAAGGATTGGAAGCACAAACAGAAGGTGTATTTCCCTGGGCCCAGCAGCCAGCATATGAAATAAATAACATTATAGATGCTGGTGTTCTCAGTCTGACTTTTTCAGCTCTGCTTCCTCTCATTCCCTGGCAGCCATTAGGAGCACTTCCTTCTATCTGAAACATAAAGATGCTTCAACACTAAGAACTAACTTCTTGAAGCAAAGGAGTGACTTCTATTTTCACATAAACATTTAAAAACAGCAGCTAGAGCGTTGGGTCAAGAATACTGGCTGCTCTTTCACAGGACCTAGGTATAGTTCTCAGTAGCCACATGGCAGTTTGGCTTTACCATTGCAAATCAGCTCCACGAGGTCTGACATTGTCTCCTGGTCTCCAGTGGCACTTCACACATGATACGCTGCTGTGGCTATGAAATTGGCCTAGCTGCCTATGCTGTCGTGTGTGTCATAGACGTTAGAGTCTGTGGCTCTGGGGCACAATGTGCCTTTCAGTTCCTAAGAGACCTCTGCACTCCCTCAGGCAGTGAAGTATTCAGGTTGATTTGTGTTTCTTTCTGGGTTCCCTTAGTAGTCAAGAAAACACGAAAGCTTGACAGGACAATTGGTCTTAAACATTAATCATGTGTACCCTGTATAGCCTGCAAACATCATTACACCCTGGTAACTACAACCGTGTAGATCCTGGCAATTGCCATTATAGCCTGTTTCTGATAAAGGTATTAAAGTCTGATTATCCTCAATGAAATGGTCACAGCCTTAGTTGTGTTTTGATTCCCTCCAGCTGGGCTGTTTTAATATCTCGGACCATATCAAGTGACCAAGCCGCATTAAGTAGGTGAGGATACTTACTGGGCATTCATATGCTTATAGACAAAATATTCATGTGCAAAAAGTAAAAATAAAATAAATCTTTTTAAAAATGTCTTAGTGATAGTGAAACTTTCTAACAGGTGTGTGTGTATGTGTGTGTGTGAGCGTGCCTCAAGGGACTAGACTTTAAATGGTGACTAAGAGCTTGGTAAGCCCAGGAGGAACAGTATAATATGGGCCCCAAACCAAATCACAATGGAATCACACAGAGAAATCACAACTCATATACAAATAGCATTTATATCACGTGTAAGTGTATTTATCATTAGAGGACTACATGAGATGCTCACACGCCCATTAAAATGCACAGAGCAACAGTCCCTTGCAGAATAGGACATGGTACAGCTAGGTTCTAAAGGAGGAAAACCTTCTATTTATGAGGATACACATCTGAGTAAACAAGGGTAGCTTGTCCAAATGCTAACCAGAAGAGATCTGAGCAAAGGAACTTATCATAGTATTGTCAGAGCTATTTGCTCTAGAACTAGCATTAACAATTTGAGAGGGAAAATTTCTGGTTTTCCTTTGTCAATATCAGGAAGGCTGCTGATTTTCTCGAAGGGTCCACATAGGGCCCACTAACAGACTATTCCACAATTCAAGTACACCAACAGTACCAACGCTGTCCAAATACAGAAATCTAACCAATGTTGGAAAACCAACTACTCCATCACAGGGCTGGGCAGAGTTAATGAAAACAATACAAATGAGCCTGTGGGTTTAAGAGTTCTGATGTAAGGAATTGAAGTATCAGGGCTGGAGAGATGATGGTTCAGCAGTTATGAGTGCTTACTTTTCCAGAGAATCTGAGTTCTGTTCCCAGCACCCCCATTGGGCAGCTCACAACTGCCAGTAACTCAGCACTGGGGCACCTGATGCCCTATCCTGGTCTCCACAGGTGCTGACACACATTTAACACACACACACACAATCTTTAAATAAATAAAATTTTAGTATTAAAAATAGAGTTGAATTATCACTGGATATTGGAAATAACTTTTTTCTGGGTTAACAGATGGGAAACAACATTGTCTTCTGGGAAATTATAAATTAATTATTAATTTAATTTTTAAATGAAATTGCCTTTTCTTATAGATTACTGTCTTCAGAAATGGTTGTCCCTCAACTGAAGAATGGATTAAAAAACTGTGGTATATCTACACAATGGAATACTACTCTGCCATCAGAAACAAGGAAATCATGCAATTTGCAGCCAAATGGATGGAACTAGAGAAGCTCATTCTGAGTGAGCTAACCCAGACTCAGAAGGATGCACATGGCATCTATTCACTTATAGTCGGATTTTAGCCATATAGTACAGGATAACAACTATACTACAACCAATGCACCACAGGGAACAGGAACATAGACTTCTTTGTTTGTTTGTTTTCTCTCGCTGTCATTGAGAAACTTTCCCCTGGTGGTGCTTCCTTGTAGGCCCCCAGTGTATGAGGAGGCTCTTGGTCCTCATATGACTGCTGAACTGGGGTGGGGGACTGTTACGTAGGGACACTCCACTCCAGAGGAGTGGGATGGAAGGGTTAGAGGGTAGAGGGTGGGAGGGCGGGACTGGGAAGGGTGGAAAGAGGACACTATGATGGAGATGTAACCTGAAGTAATAAATAAATAAATTTTAAAAAGCAGTGGAGACGTAGTACTACTTTATTTGGGTTTCTTACTGTAGTGCTTTTACAATCCAGGATTCTAGGTGAGAGGACGTGACTCAGGCATGAGAAATACCAAATTCCTGTTAAAGTTTCCGGACATCCCAGAGATCAGGGTTCCACACAGAGAATGACAGTTACATTATGCCATTTATTAGAGTCAATTTCTGTGTACAAGGAGCTGGATATTCTTTAAGAAGTTCCTTTTAGAAAATAAAAAATAGTAGCATAGCCCGAAGTCAAGAGCAAATGTGATATTCAAACCAAGTCAGCAGCCAACTTGTGATTTTCACATCCTCCTGAAAGCCTGTCTATAATGCCTCCAGACAGCATATAAGTGAATGCTCCTCTTTTTTAATTTTTAAATATTCGTGAAACACATGAATGTTTTCTCACTGTTAAAGAATGAAACTTTTGAAGGGATTTTTAAATGCCCTCCCATTAATGTCTAGGAGGTTTTCTGTTCATTCCTAGGTGTGACTATGTTGTGTGCTATTGTGAATGACTCTCTTGTTAGCATTATAATCTCTAACTGATTACTGCCAATGTGAAGAAAATCATGGGTTTTTTTTTTCTGTTGACTTTCATAGCTGATCACCTTTGTTTATTGTGAAAGCTGCCGCTTAAGTTCTAATAGTCTTTACTCTTCTTATTTTCTCGGTTAAAAAAAAACTACATTATTTTTTTAGTTAATTGGGGAGATTTTAGCTAAACTGCATCTCTGTGGCCATTCTGTAAGAATTGCATTATAGTGGCCATGTGGGAATGCTGCTTACATTCCCCTGAAAATAAAATAAAAACCTGCAGTTTACTTGTTCTGTTGAAGAGTCTAGTGGAGGCCATGCTTTACTTTTATTTTTATTTTTTTATTTTTGATAAAGGAAGGGAATTCTGAAATCGACTTGGTAATTTCAAATGCTGTTGCTACTGTGCCATTGCTGAAGCTTAAGTTCGAGGATAAGGCAATGGCAGAGAGAAGGAAGGCATCAGGGAAACTCCATGAGAATGCACATGAGGAAATCATCTTCAGACTCTGACCACACAGCTTGTTTCTATTCTTAACCAGCGCTGGCCTTCCACACAAGAGCACCCTCTGGGGCGGGGTGTGCTTCCCAGCCTAGGAAACACTGCAGCTGACTTCCTTTGCCCAGCCCATCGGCTGCAAGGCCAAGGTTCCTGTGGAAGGGAATTCCAGAGGTTTTGATTGTTGCTCACTTCCCTTTCCAAAGATGATTGCTTCACAGACAGAAATGCTTTCTCTGTTCTGAACCCCCAAAAGAACTTAGGGTGAAAATCAGGTAAACAATTTTTGGGTGGTATTTTCTATTTTCTTTGTGACAAATGAAAGGCTCTTTGTCTTTAATTTGTTAAGAGTGAATATGTTTAGGCTCTCTAGACACACAAACTGACTCAAGGATGATACAGCTTCACATTCTTTCTCTGTCAATCCACTCAGAATTGACTGCTTTTCTCCTTTTGCCGGCCCTCGCTGCCTGAGTGCAGCTTCCTACAGCACTATTGAAGAGACATCTAAGACTGCCTCTGGCCACAATGAGTAATGTCTGGCTAGGCACAGGAAGAGTGGTAGGAAACCTGACAAGAGCTTGATGTTTTTGAGTATAATTGGCTTCTGTTTCTGAGGTTGGCTATACAATCAGAGGTTTTGCTCCCCTGTAGATGCACACAGTTACAAAATGAAACATGTTTGTTTATTTATTTTTAATATAGAACAATAGATGCCTAGTCCATTAAGAGTTCTCAAAATAAGATAGCCTATGAGAAATGTCAAATGGTTGCATTTATCTCCTAAATAAAGCTTAAACATACCCTGCTATCTAACTGTAAAATACTTCTTGTCCAGTATTTTCTTGCAATAATGGTTAACAATGCTCTTTAATAATTATTGGCATTTGTATTTTAGCCCATATTCCAGTGTTTGCAATTGATACTTTCTAACAGTTAGAGATATAAAGACTAATAAATAAAAGGTATCCTGAAAGTAAAATAAATAAACTCAAGCCAGTTCACAACATTTCACACTCATAACACACTACTGAAGTTCCAATTGTCTTCATTGATTATAAGATCATCAATAAAATATGAGACAGATATTTCCAGATCCAAATAGAGTATCTCATCTATAACTCAAGTATGTCAGTTGTCTATGGGCTGAAAAAAAATGTGAATATTTCTGATTTTTCCTGAAGAACAGTTTTTTTGTGACATTGAATGAATATCACAAACTAAAGGTTAGACTTCACAAAATATTCAACAAACAGTTAAAACAACAATGTGTGTCTCAAAGCATAATCCAGAAAACTTGTAGGGACTACAGGTGGGAGGAAAAAACCTCAATGGTGGTTTGGGATGTATGATAAAAAATAAACTTACTATGTTTCCTTATGCACATATTTCTGGTATTTTCCTTATTTACAGGCACAAGATTATTCCATCTAACCACCCACTGATATGACTCAACCTTCTGTGTAAACTACAGCTATCAAGTAAGCAGAGAAAGGAGAATTCACTTGGCAAATATCCTACTTTAATCTTACCAAATCATTTCCATAAACTAACAACATGACACATGAGAAGGTGTCCTCAGAGTTCATTTAGAAGAATACTTTGTTTTTATTAATTTTCCAGCTTCTACAAATGATAACCCTGTAAGCCGAATAGCAACACATCCCAATGGCTCTGCTTGAATGTAGCATGCAGGGTACGCTCATGGTGTCATTCTTTATTTGATTTCCAGCTCGCCATCTTTCTAGACATGTGTGCCAACACAGGTTACTGAATCCTCTGTGCTTTGACTTTCTTCATATAGGAAAAGAAGGCAACCGTTGTACCTAGCTGCAAAGGTGTTACCAGAGTCTAAAGAATAGATACTTAAAGCAGTTCCAAGCACATAATGGACATCTTAAGAATTTGGAAGACAATATGATATCAGAGGGTTTGTTGAACTGCAGATGTACTTGGGAATGTGAATGAATAACAAAACAATCAGATTGTTCATTAAAAGTGAAAATGATTTAAGTAGGAGTTAGTGTTGACAGTTCCCAGTTAGACTCACCTTGTTTCTGTCCAATAATGTCTTGCCTCAGACTCTGACATAAATTTCAATGCCTGTTCATTTTGCATAAAACTTATCTCAGACTTTGTCAAGAATGGTGGTTGCATGGCAAGGGAACAGTTTTTATTTTTTAAATATTTATTTATTACTTCAGGTTACATCTCCCTCACAGTGCCTCTTTCCACCCCTCCCAGTCCCGCCCTCCCACCCTCTACCCTCTATCCCTTCCATCCCACTCCTCTGGAGTAGAAGGTTGGCAAGGGAACTGTTATCAAAGACTTTTAAAGTCATTGTAATAGTTTCTTAATAAGGCATAAAATTAATAGGATTATATGATTTATAAATTAAAATGGTTAACACACACTTTGGTTATTGTTAGGTAAGGGAATCTGGCATAAAACCTCTGCAAAAAATATACAATTATAACAATCATGTGGGTCATCTGCACTAAGTATATTATTTACTTAACATTGGCTGTTACTAACGTATTAAAATCTACATAAATAATAACGCTCCCAGGCAAAGCAAGCCATTTAAAATTACCTAAGTAAAAGTGAGGACATGCTATTGTAAAGATTGAAATGTTTTATCATAAACTTTTAAATATGAAAGAAGTTTTAGAATCCATGCACTCTAACCTCCATAGTTTTATACTTGAGTCATGTAAGACTCCCAATAACTGCATACAAGTTAACTAGGGAACAGTTCAAAACAAAATCCAACAAGAATACACATCCCTAAGATTTATGTCTAGTATTTCTAAGCTATACCATGTCACTTATTTCTCACAAAAGCTTTGCTTGGTGCTTAAATTGAATGATGCTTTATTTACACAAGGTAGATAACAAAAACATTAGGTCATCTCTGATACAACACTAAGTGCTTATTTTGACTCTGTGTCTTTTATGTACATTTCAAATGATTTATTGTACAGAGATTTACATCTATTTGTAACAGCCAGGATGCAAAGTGAACCAGGACTCAGCTGCAAAATAAAGGAGATCTTTGGTAACGACCTTAAAATTTCTCCCACAATAACAAATGGGAGTAGGAATAATTTTTTGCCTGTAATCTTTTCCTTTCATATTATTGTATCAAATCACATTCACATCATGCTTTCTTGAAGACCAGATCATATCTCTGCTGTTGGCACTACTTAGAGATGAGCATTTGAAAATGCCAGCTCGAACTTTAGCACTGTCAGTCCTAACCAGAGCTCTGAATAGCACACCAGTGCATGATAGGGCACATCCATAGAGGAGAGAAAGTGCTGCTTGCTTTATGTTCCTGAAAGGTTTTCATAGGTGAGTAAGATGCACTCGATGTCTCACCTCTTCCTGTCCAAGGATCTGCCTTGGGAGAAGCATACTTGGTGTTTGATTGAAGACAGTGTGTTGGGGAAAGTCTAATAACATTGCTTCTGATAGGCTGATTTCAATGCTGATATCTGGTTACTGCCCCTTCTGAGGCATTCTCTTGATTGGTTAATAAAAGTTGCTGGTGGCCAATTAGCTGGGTAGAAAGACTATAGGAAGGTGGAACTTCCTGAGATTAGAACAGGAACCCTGCATTTTACACAGAGGATTAGCTCATTCTGCCAGGGGATGAGAATGCTGGAAGGTAATCACAGGCACATGGTGGTTTGGGATTAGGTGATCTGGGTTAACTTAGAGTAGCTAATTGAGAATCTGTCCATTTAAGGGCTAAGCATTAATAGTCCTTGGTGTATTTAATTATTGGGGAAAGGACCATGGCAACTTATAGGCTGTCAGTCCAAGCAATCCAGGGCTTTCCGGCTCCCAGACTTCCATCAAGCTCAGGCAAATCTCCGGCCAAGCTGCCAGTAATTCTACCAGCCTAATATAACAACATATATTATTTAACAGAGTTTAGGTTACAAGTGGTCTGGGTCTCTTTCCCCAGGATAAATCAGGCCACCAGTTAAGGAGGGCCAGGGCCATCGGCTGATATCCTGCCAGACCACCTGCTGCTCTGCCAACCACCATCTGCTCTGCCGGCCTAATCTTACAGTATATACTTTATTAATAAATACAACTGACAATTAAATTGCAGTTTCAACAGTGCATTAAAGGAGTCCAGGCTCACAGTTATGGATTCAGTCTGCAAATGGGACTGTCCTCTGCTTCAACACAATGGCATATCATGGACCAGGCTAATTTCCTGTGGAATATCTATTAATTCTGGAAAGCATACATGTCTCTTACCAATCAATACTCATGAGAAGAGTTTGGATGCTGGCCAAGAAGAACAGCATATCAAATTACTTAATTGCCTCATGATTAATTCCTTCTTTTTAGCTATGAGATTGAGCAGTACTGGGACTGGGTGGTCTTTTCCCCTCTTGTTTCATGGTAAACTTCCTCTCTTAAAACTCCCTCCTCCCTCAAGCCTTTTATATCTTTCCCCAAGTAATCAATAAATCTCTTCTCTATGGCTCAGAGATACAGTGAAGATCATGATAGGAATATTTGTCACCCTGCGTCAACATTATTCATTTCATTACTATTTATCTTCTTTGGACCACACTAGAGTACAAGAATTGAGTCTTACTTATCTGTCCATACCTCAGACACACATACACAAACACATACCAAACTGACTTCACAATGTTTCATCTGAAACTCTAAGGTGTGGACTGAGAGATTACTCAGTAGGTGCAGTACCACAGAAGCACAAGGACCTGAGATGAATTCCCTTAATTCTCCGGACTGACACTAAACACCAGGGATAGAGCCATTTGCTTGAAATTCCAGCACTGGGGAGGCAGAGACAGGGGTATCTCTGAACTCATTGGCAGGTCAGTCTAGACAGATAGTTGAGCTCCAATTTCAGTGAGAAACACTGTCTTGAAGAAGTAGATGGAGAGAGGCTGAAGAAGACACCAGCAACAATCAATCTATGACTTCCACACATATATACACACTTGTACATACACATGTACATTCACACACCCACTCTGACACTCATATCCCTCCCCACACACAAATAAAAGTAAATAACATAAAATTCCCAGTTTTAAATGAATTTTACAAGGTGATCGAGTATAATCGATGCATTATTTATTATTCTCACATGGCTTTGATCAGCATCCAAATAAAATACTTTCATATTTTTATACTATATAGATGCTCATCCTCCATACAGTTAAATAAACATACAATGGCCTCATAAACTCAGATTAGATTTTGTCGCCAAGTGTGTTTGTCACAAACTTGTGAAAATTATTTGCTTTTTATAGTTTTTTTTTAATTTTAGAATGTGAATAAGTAATTACACATATGTGCAGCAAACTTTGGTGCTTCAATAAGCTTGCATTTTTAAATGTGATGGACGATGGAGCAAAGTATTTATCTTGCTTAAAAACATTGTCACTGTGTTCAATATTTTAATTTAGCTCTATTAACAAGCTCTTATTAAAAAAAGGTAATTTGACTTGCTTTTGTTTATCTTCTTAATGAATTGTATTAATTGGAAGGATAATAGCTGACCAAAAAATTATATTATTGGAACTCTGGGTAGGAGCTAAGTATATATAGATGACTCAGTTGGTAGAGTGATTGCCCAGCATGATCAATGGCCTCAGTTTATCCACAGAACTACACAAATCAGGCATAGAGATACATAACTATAATCCTAGCATGTTGGTAGAAGTGAAAGGAGGAGAAGTTAAAATCTAGCCTTGGCTACATAGTGACTTTGAGACTCTGTCTCAAAAAAAGAAAAGTTGGGTAAGAGGATATTATCCTTAAAATAATTTAGAAAATGTCAGATAATTTGTAATATTAATATCAATTAATGGCTGGGAAGATGGCTCATCAGTGAGAACCTTAGTTTAGATCCCAACATCCCCGTGAGGTTGCTCACAATTGCCTGTAACTCCAACTCCCAACAGTGCACAATCTTTTTCTTGTTTCTGAGGTCAACTTCACTCATGTACATATTTACACAGAGACACACATATAAAAATAAAAATAAACCTTTTTAAAATATCAACCAACAGATCACATCTTGATTCATCTTGTTTCTGTTTTTAATACCTATGTTTAAGATAGGTTTTATAGTCTGATTTTTGAAGTATAGATCTTAGTCAAGTGGGAGAGGACATGAAGTGCTTACCACATCTCATTGGCTGCTGAGCTCTGGGTTAGTTTACATGTGAAGACTACTCTGACTCACAGACAGTCATTTCTTCTGTCTCCATGACTGTTGCAAAAACAGCAGCAGTGTTAGTGTCCTTTAATTATCATGGAAGTTCAATGACTTGCCATAAATGCTTTCCAAAAAAAATTCTTTTTAGTTAATTGATAAATTAACATTGAGTGTTTTCAGATGTAGTTATGTGTATGTGTATGTGTATGTAGTGGAGGGCATGGAGGCCCAAGTAGGGCATTGGATCCACTGGAGCTGGAATTACAGGTGAGGCACCTGATGTGGGAATCAAAAGAACCAGGTTGCTCCCAAAGAGCATCAAGCACTCTTAACAATGACGCCATCTCTCTAGTCCCTACTTTTATAGTTTGTCTGAAGTGTATGCATGTTTTGTGGAACAGTGTGATGTTCTAGCACAATCGTTAGGCAGAAAGAGTAACTTCTGGCATTCAGTGGCACAAGAGTGAATGTAATTAATAACGATGTATTATATGTCTCAATATTGCTAGAAGAGAGGATTTTAGGCGGGTGAAGTTGCTCACACAGTAAAGGACTTGCAAGGCATGCATGAGCATGGGAGTTACGATCCCAAGGATTCGTGTAAATATCGGGTGGGTGTGGCCACCCACTTGTCATTGCAGTGCTCAAGAGACAGAGACACAGGATCACAAAGCTGGCTAGTGTATCTACTGGATTCATTTCACAGATCCTGTCTCTGGGGGAGCAATGGAGGAAGGTTGCTGGTGTATTCTGATGTTTGCCTTGTGCCTACACAGAAAAAGACACACACACACAAGAGAACATGCATACACACATGTACACACACCACACAACAGACATATAAACAAAAAAGGGAGATTTTTCAATGTATTTACCAAACAAAGATTCTCTAGGAAGCAATATTTCAGCTGTATTAGGGACTTCGTTTGTTTTGACACACGGTGCCATGTCAGCCAGACTGGCAACAACCCTGAACCCCTTCCCCTCCTTCTTCTACCTCCCATATCTTGGAATTATAAACATATGTAACCACATCTGATTCAGCAACTACTTTAAAACCAATTTATCCTCATTCATCTTCTGAAGATGACCTGTTTGCTTTTAAATAACTCATTTTTTATAGACACCTATAGCATTTTGCCTTCTAATATCATGTTCACTATTATAATACTGAAAAAATGAATGAAATTAAATAAAAACAGATCCCTCCTTTTATAGTATCAGTGTTGTCTCAGAAATTTCAGTGCGCCAAGTATCTTTCAAGCCTGATAAAATTTCTAATAAAGATATATCTTCCTGATTATCAGAGGATGCCGACTAGCCTGAGATGAATGGAGCAGTATCTATGTGTTTAACTTCATTTCCAAACGATGCTGTCTTCAGCCTCTTACAAAGCTTTCTTTCTTTTTACTTTCTCTTTCATAATAGAACCCAAGTGACTTCTCAGGGCTCTGGGCAATGGCTGTCAATTCGTTGTTTCTACCTGCTTCCAATTCTGGTAAGAATAATGAGCTTGGAGTCGGGTTGAATTTTTTATTTACTTGATATTCTCAGAGGTTACTCTGTCTGAAAATCCAATTAAATGATACCTTTACTGTTGACAACCTTTAAGATCAGGCATGGTGGAGTGGAAGTGTTACTGACTTTGAGAGGGTTACAGCTTGTGCCCCAAGCCAGGTTCAGTCACCTAACCTCAATAAGCTAATTAAAGGAGTCAAATTATAGCAAAAAATCAGGCAAAAGAGATTTATTCAATGTGGTAACATTGGGGAGAGAGACAAAGAGCTCCAGTAAAGGTCACATGTCTGTCTTCCAGTCTCTTGGAGTTAGACTAGTTTAAGCACAGAACCAAAGGGAAGGATTTGGGAGGAGTTGGAGGAGGGGGAAAGATATAATCAAAATATATTGTATGAAAAAATGAAATATAAATAAGTAAATAGAGGGTTAATAAACAATACAATATTAATGTAATTTATTAATAAATTATTATTAATTAATAAATAAATAAGTAGTAGGCAGTACTACACCTTGACCCATCTAAGCAGTCTGGGTCAAGGTGTAGTACTGCCTACTACTAACTACTCATTTTCTGGGCTTCAGTCTCATTCTGTGAGGTGGCCTGACAAGTTGCTAGAATCAATGTTCAATAAACCACCTAGGAATCCCTTAGTCCAACTGAGTTGTAACAAAAAGTTAGCCAGCACAGGAAGAAAACTAGGAAGAAAAATTTTTTTATTGGTTAGGTGAATAAATGTGTGGAATCCTCCACATTGGTGGAAAAATAACTAATTATAGTGGTTAGATTGATTTCCTGGTTTGAGACTTCTGCAAATGATAAGAGGATATCAGAAAGGAGATAACAGGTCATAATTGGTGAACTAATTCTCCCAAGTGATGTGTAGTAGAAATGCAAATACATAGAGAGATAGATGATAGATAGATAGATAGATAGGGAGATAGATAGGGAGATAGGGAGATAGATAATAGACAGACAGATAGATAGATAGATAGATAGATAGATAGATAGATAGATGATGGATAGATTAATAGATAGATAGATGGATGATAGATGATATAGATATATAGGAAGGTAGATGATGGATAGATAGGTAATTGATGATGGATATGTAGATATATGGATGATAGATAGATTAATGATAGATGACATAGATATGTAGGAAGGTAGATGATGGATAGATAGGTAATTGATGATAGATAGGTAGATAGATAGACAGATGTATACTAATTCCTTACATGAGTGTCTGAAAACCAATCATGTGATCTTATAACTAGACATTAAGTTATGCAAATCTTTTACTTAGAAGATAAGGGAAGGAAAACAATGAAGGAAATAGAATAGAGTTTTCAAAATGTGAAAAGCAAAAAAAAA
>CAJQZJ010001969.1:21981760-22002549 GCA_907164525.1 Lophiomys imhausi | reverse complement strand
TTTTCTGGGCTTCAGTCTCATTCTGTGAGGTGGCCTGACAAGTTGCTAGAATCAATGTTCAATAAACCACCTAGGAATCCCTTAGTCCAACTGAGTTGTAACAAAAAGTTAGCCAGCACAGGAAGAAAACTAGGAAGAAAAAATTTTTTATTGGTTAGGTGAATAAATGTGTGGAATCCTCCACATTGGTGGAAAAATAACTAATTATAGTGGTTAGATTGATTTCCTGGTTTGAGACTTCTGCAAATGATAAGAGGATATCAGAAAGGAGATAACAGGTCATAATTGGTGAACTAATTCTCCCAAGTGATGTGTAGTAGAAATGCAAATACATAGAGAGATAGATGACAGATAGATAGATAGATAGATAGATAGATAGATAGATAGATAGGGAGATAGATAGGGAGGTAGGGAGATAGATAATAGACAGACAGATAGATAGATAGATAGATAGATAGATAGATAGATAGATAGATGATGGATAGATTAATAGATAGATAGATGGATGATAGATGATATAGATATATAGGAAGGTAGATGATGGATAGATAGGTAATTGATGATGGATATGTAGATATATGGATGATAGATAGATTAATGATAGATGACATAGATATGTAGGAAGGTAGATGATGGATAGATAGGTAATTGATGATAGATAGGTAGATAGATAGACAGATGTATACTAATTCCTTACATGAGTGTCTGAAAACCAATCATGTGATCTTATAACTAGACATTAAGTTATGCAAATCTTTTACTTAGAAGATAAGGGAAGGAAAACAATGAAGGAAATAGAATAGAGTTTTCAAAATGTGAAAAGCAAAAAAAAAATAGTGAATTTATTTTATTTTATAAATTACTATAATGTAGCATACAAAATACCTGCAATATCTGCCCTTAAGTTAAAAATCGTACGTGCGCAGGCGGGCGCGCGCGCGCGCGCGCGCGCACACACACACACACACACACAAGCGCGCGCGCGTGCGTGCGTGCGTGCGTGCGTGTGTGTGTGTGTGTGTGTGTGTGTGTGTGTGTGTGTGTGTATGTGTAAAGTTTTTATCAGCTATCGGAGCTTAAAACGTATGGACTGGAATTTTTAGCTATTATTTCTCTGACATCTTCAGAAGAAAAATTTCAGTAGCTCTATTTATCAAACAGAAAAACTTCATAGCTCATAAATAGAAGCAAACACACGTTTCATGGGTAACGTAAGAGTCATGGTGACTTTTTTCTCTGCAATAATACATTTTTGGCATGTTTCTGTTGATTGGGTTAGTTGTGTAACAAGGCTCATAAAATGAGTTCACATAATCTACACAACACTCAAAAGTACTAAAAATTAAGATGAAGTGTATTGTACTGAACACGATGATAGCTTTCTCATTTGCAAGCAAGTCAGGAGACATTAGCTAGGCATCACGGCTCCAGTCCCCTTGTACTCTAATAAGAAAGTTCAGCATAGGCTGGAATAGAGATAGGTGACGGGAAGTCTGGGAGACTTCACGTGATTTATAATTTTAAAAAAAGGCTTTTGCATTACATAATATGTTTTTATTGATAATTTCTATTTTTCTATTATAGCAAAATCTGTAATGCACTTTATTTCCATCTATGGAATAACAAAATCTTAGGATTTTGAAATTCATTACTAAGAATTTAACAATGTATCCCAGGCCCCAGCATAACTTATAAATAGGCACTTGGAAACAGCTTGGAGACTAGAACCATTTTGGACTTACTTAATTGGCTGTCAGACTTTCCCTCTAAATACGCCAGCATTCAATTAGTCAATGGCATGTTTTCACAATAGTTTAATTGGTAATATTAAGACATGGACTTAAAACTCATTACACCAAGAGTTATAGCTGCCGGTCTTTCTGAAAGCCTTTCTTACTTGTTATTCATCACTATTTCTACCTCAGGTTCTTTTAAGTCACACTTCCCTTCACATTTACTAAGTCAGTGAGCCTAAGAAAATGAAAAAAGAAACAGTTTCCAAAATCCCCTATGAAGGTTCTTTGAGATTCCAAGCTGGATGTCAGAGAGCCAGGAGTGTGAGGAATCTAAAATAACAGCTGGTAACAGAAGCCTGCCAGCTGTTACACATTTACCAGCCCAGCTACATTTTTCCTCCCTCCGGGCTGAATAATTATAAGGAGCAAATCTTAACCTTATTTGGATTAAATTTTATGCCATCCACATGAGAAGAACTGCCTTCAGAAGTTTGTGCGTTCACTTTCCTAATTCAGTGTCTGTAGTGAATTCCCAAATCTCTGATGTCTTCTTACATTTTCCTCACTGCAATGCTACCATTGGAACTCTGGAGAAAGAAGCTTTGACCTATTTGTTAATCAGAAAGGTGACATAAAATTCAATCAGTTTTTGTGATGGAAAAACCTATGAATACACAGTAATGGCACATCTTTAACTCTTATTTTAATGTGGTTTATTGTTTGTTTTTTATGTTTATTTATTACTTCAGGTTACATCTCCATCACAGTGTCCTCTTTCCACCCCTCCCAGTCTCGCCCTTCCACCCTCTACCCCCTCTGCCTTTCATCCCACTCCTCTGGAGTGGAGTGTCCCTACATAACATTCCCCCACCCCAGTTCAGCAGTCATATGAGGGCCAAGAGCCTCCTCATACACTGGGGGCCTACAGGGCAGCACCACTAAGGCAAAGTGTCTTACTGACAGGAAACAAAGTCTATGTTCATGTTCCCTTTGGGTCATTGGTTGTAGTATAGTTATCCTGTATTGCTTGCTTTTAAAACACTAAAATACACTAATATTACTTGTCCACAAGAACTAGATTGCTGAAGACAGTATATGCCCTGATCACAGGACTCAGAGAAGTCATCTGGAACTGGTCTGAAAGTTTTCTTCCTTATCATTAGTTCTCATACTGACAGAAGGTGCTATGCAAACTGGGGAAGGTGAGGAACTGGTTATTAACAATTTTACTTAGCTGTGGTCCCTGGGTGCATTAATACTGCTAGGTCAGGCAAAATATGCCTTAGTGGCATACTTGGTAGTGGTACATTAGTGGCAAGTCTGTTGGGGGCTTGCCAACTATGTTCTGGTTAGATCTGAGGCCTCTTTTACAGGAGAGAATGCACATCTAGCACTACAAACCTAGATGAAAGTCTACAGCTACACCATACAGATAGACAGCAATATCAAATCAGATGGCTACAATATTTAGCAGAAATGACTGGGGAAGTCCTGAAGAGGCAGCAAGCTGGAGTTCCCAATTGAGAATTCTGGATAAAGGAGAGCATTTACTCTCAGGTGAGCCTCCCCAGTAAAAGAAAAAACAGAAAGTAGCAGACAGATAAGAAGGCTTCATTACAATGGGCCCTTACAACACCCTGCAGAAATGACTGGCGCAGCCATGAGGGAACCATTATGCTGGGGTTCCTGATTGAGAGTTCTGGACAAAGTATCCACTCTGTAGATGAGCTTCCGGCTTCTCCTTTCCACTATGGGCACTATAATACCATGGGATAAGTAATAAGATCCTCTGTTGTTAATGGTTTGCCTTCTAGACTTTCTCCAGGACACAGTGTCTTTAATACTCTTCACCATTTGCCTTCCTTCTTGTTACAAGGTCAGGAAGCCATCCTGCAGTAGGGCAAGGAGTCTTGGAGGACACATGAGATAAGTATGCTTGAGTCTGAGTCAAGGGGGCCCATCCTATCCCAGAGACTACATCCCCCAAGCGCAAAGAGCACTTAACAGTTTACCAGTACGGTTTCTATTACATAAAGAAAACTCACTAAAGACTTAGCTCCCAAGATTTTTGAGTGGAGCTTTGCCATTCTCTGTTCAGCGTGCACTAAAATTCCACAGCTCCAGGAGAAAGCAGGTGTTTAGTTTATGCCACATGGCAGTGCAGCCTGAACACAGTGAGCCAACCTCATCAGAGGAGGATTGTGGGAAACTCTTACGTTCAAACTCTGTCAAACTACCAATAGCTTCACAAACATGCCTTTCCAAGGATGGTCTCAGAGCTTTTAACCTTGTTTTTCATCAAAAGGATAATTTCACTTTTCCTAATTTATGAAAGACATCATTTAAATACACAAAGTGAAGAAAAAATTTCTAAATAGGTTTTATATACATTATACATTTAACATTTAGTGATAAAGTAGGTGTTACAAATTTCACTTACAAACATAAAATTAAAAAAATTTACAAGAACTGTCCAGGCAGTCACTGGTTTGTCATTTCTTAGTATTGAAAGCTGCAGGCCCTGCACTTCCTATATAATCAGATATATTTATCCCTCTCAGGTCTCTGAGGTGGTTGAAGAATAGACAGCTAGAGTCTCATAGTTAAATTTTGAGTTGTTTAGGAATCAAGAGGGTGTTCTAGATCTAAGAAGATGGTTATAATAGTGATGAAAGCTAGTATGAAAGCTAAGTCAGTTATAGAACTTTAAATTCATGGAGATGGTTAGATGGTAGAATGTTAAAGTCAGGGGCCAAATATCTATGAACTGGACATTGGGAAGGTATACTGGGCCATTTAACACTCATAAATGTGGCATATTTATTTCTGTTGTTTTGTATAGTATTTACTGTTATTAGAGAAGGAACCATTTGTTGGACTGAAAGGGGAAGCTGTTGGGGGGAAGAGGGTGGAAGGGTGGGACAGGAAGGGGGAATTGGGAAGGGTTTGTAACTGAGATGTAACTTGAAGAAAAAAAAATAAGGTATTTAATAAAAAAAATTACAAGAGACAAAATCATTGAGAAAATTAACTCTTCTAAGACAAATATGGAAATAAATTATCTCCTATCTATTGCACCCCCACCCCTGCACATGCATGTGCATGCACACACACACACACACACACACACACCATTTACCAGTAGATGAGTTAATTTTAGATATGGAAGGTCTCATTTTGGGGGTACCCATAAGCTCATATTTAAGAACTGAGAAGGAAAGCTGAAGATACATCTCTGTGGTAGAGTGTTTGCCTAGCTAAAAAGAATATGAATATTAATTATTCTTGTTACTGTGATAAAATGCCATGTTAAATTGGACCTATGGAAGAGATAGTTTAGCTTGGTTAATGAGGTTCCAGAGGGAGAGTCCAGTAAGCAAGGGAGGCATGGCAGCAGGTGCTCGAGCAAGGACCTGAGTGGTCATATCTTCAAAAAAAGGCAGACAGCAAAGAGAAAAAAATGGAAGTGGGGTGAGGCTATAAATTCTTAAACGCCACCCCAACCATGTATGTCCTACAGCAAAGCTCCATATCCTAAAAATTCTATTACCTCCCCCAAGAGAGCCACCAACTGGGAACTGGATATTCAAAGACATGAGGCTATCTCATTCAATCTGCCACAATGTCTTTGAAAGCAATGTTCAAATGTTCATTATTAATTCTATTCCATTTTATGCTGAACTTCCTATGAAATGCCAAGCATGACAAAATGCTGCTACAAACATCGATATGGCATTTTTATATAGGTCACAAAATATTTATGCATTATCCTCAGCTTTCCAAAAGTTTCTAGAGTAACAAACAAAACCTTTTAATTTAATGATATATTTAAAATAATGAGACAAATGTGTGTGTGTGTGTGTGTGTGTGTGTGTGTCCTTAATGCCATAACTGGTGTTAGTTACGGCATTACATAAACTATGATTTTGGATCTTATAAATAAGAAGTGACCACAATCTATACTATTAAATGCCAGAGCCCTATACTGTTAGTACATATGTTAGTTTCTTTTCAGTTATTGTTATAAAATATTCTTAAAATTTTTAGCTCAAAGGATAAAGAGATTATTTTTGCTCCCAGTCCCAGGCTATAGGCCACCGTTGTAGGGAAGACCTAGTGGCAGAAGCCTGAGACAGCTGGTCACATCACATCACAGCTGGGAATCAGAGCGGAATGCATGAATTAATGCACTCACTCATTGAACTCATCTCACTGTCTTCCTTTTCAGATAACCCAAGACCCAACCACAGGTATGATGCCACCAGCTTTTAGGCTGGGTCTTCCCAGGACAGTTAACATAACCAAGACAACCCTTTGAAGACATGAACATAGGCCAGCTCAATTCACACTGTCCCTCCTTGAGATTTTCTTTCTAAGATATTGTAGATGTTGTCAGACTGACAATTAGAAATAGCCATCAGAGGACTTTTCAAAGCTCTTGTGAATGTAGGACTTTAGACAGACCCAATTGCATTGAACATTAGTGCTCTGTGTTAATAAATTTTATCTTGCTATAACAGAATTCCATGGGCTTCAAAACATATAAAGAAGAAATTTACCCAGCTCACATTTCTGAAGGTTGGTAATCTAAGAAAAATGGTACTGATATTGCAAACGCCCTCATGCTACCTGGTAAAATGTCAAAGAAAAAAAGGATGGCACTCTGGACCCACTCTATAGAAACCTACTCTTGCAACAACTGACCCACTCAGATAACAACTACATCATTCACTCATGATGATGAATGCCATTGTAACTGCTATTTTGAAAATTAATTTTCCAACACATCAATTTAGGACACATTCAAGATATACCAAGCACTTTCCTATTTGGTAATTTGGAAGATAGATTTATTACCCCACAACCCAGCATGTGCATAAGAGGTCCTTACCAACATTATTTACAGATTCAAAATCTCTCCATAAAATGCCACTGTATCAAAGATAAATTAAAAAAGAAACCTAAAAAAACCCTAACAGAATGTGTTAAATCCAAATGACATTAAACTAGAAGAGACAATGATATAAACTGGCTTCTTTCTAACGTCCTATTAACTGAATGAATAGGGGCAGCAATTATAATTGCTTTTATGTATGACCTCATTGCATGTATATTTGGCCCTAAGACACCATCACTAAATAAATAAATCTATAGTCTTAATTATGCAGCAATATGCAATAGTTAACTGGTTACAAATCATCCCTTGAACAATGAGGCTAACCTCATTTGATATTAGTGTTCTGATCATTTTGCAAATACCCAAATATTTTCAGCCTTTTATCTTGAATTGGGATATACATATATTTAATATCATAAAATTTTATATATATTATATATAATTTTATATATATATATATATAATTGGGACAGTTTATATATATACATTATAATCAGGATATATATTATATCAGATTCTTGGGGGAAATATAACTGAACAATTTTGAAGTCCTTCCCTAAGACTCAGACTGAGTCCATCTAGCTGAAATGGCATGTGATGGCATACTCTTTAACAACCCAGTGCTGAAAGGCTAAGATGAGGGAATCACTGCAAGTTACAGGCCAGACTGTCCAAAATAGTATGGTCAGGATATCCAGGGATACATAGTGAGACACTCAAAAAGAAGAAAGAGTCAGACTTATGTGCCCAATTTTTTGACATTATGACATAACATTGTCATCCACAGAGGTCATGATCAAGACACATGCAGCCAAGTTACAGAAATATAATAATTGTCTTATTTTTTATTTATTTATCTGTTTATTAAAAACAGAGTCTTATCGTGTATGTCAAAGGCTATCTTGGAACTGTCTGTAGACCAGTATGGCCTCCCAAGTGCAGGGATAAAAGGAAAACTTCCAGGTTCAGTCTTAAAAATAAAAACCTCATAATTTTTTAAGTAATTATGCAATTTTGTGTTGGGCCATAGTCACAACTTCCTTTGAGACATGGGTTGGTCATGGCTGTAAGCACAGTTTCTACAATGGTTAGACTTCGTTGTCAACCTGACTGGGCTTAGAATCACCTAGAAGACTGAAATGTGTCTATGAGGGCATTTCAGAGAAGACTAATTGGGAAGAACTATCCACTCTGAATGTGACTGCCATTATCCCGTAGGCTGGGGACCGGGGCACAACAAAAAGGAAAAAGGAGAAAATGTGATGAGTGCTGTCATTCATCTCCCTCTCTTTTCAAATCCACTGAGATGGGAGAAAACAGTCTCATGTTCCCTCTGCCACATAGGAGTTTATCCCAGAACTATGTCATCCCTGCTATTATGGACAAAATCCTTAAACCATAAGTCTAAATAAATGTTTTCTCCATTAAGTTGTTTCTTATCAGGTATTTTATAGTAGCAATGAAAAAAGTGATGAATAAAGCCTTCAAATTAGAGAAAAACAATCCATTTGGTCTATTTTCTAAATGTAGTAGCTTTCAGTGTATGATTTTGTGTATGAAGACCACTTCCTTGACATTATGCAGAATATCTCCTGGCATATAAGAGACTTAGGGAAGAAAGGCCAGTGAAGTGGGGAGGAGTGAAAGAGATGGGTATAATAGACGAGGAAGTGGGGAAGATTAGCCAAAACTGGTAATTTCCAAAATTCTATACTGAATTTCAAGACCATGCCTCTACCATACACACCATTCAGTTTTAAACTTGCATTTTTAACCTTTTATATTCTCATCAATTTGAAGTTTTGCTCCACTAAAGTTGTATCACCCTTAAGTTGGGTTAAGAGAAAGGGATCACACAGAACTTGAGCAAGTAACATTATAAATAATTATGAAATATAACAGGATTTGAATATTCAAAGACTGATTAGTACAAAGCCAAAAAACAAAAATGTTAGTAATCACATGTGAATGAAATACCTGAGGAAGAAACTGTTCCTTCAGATCCAGCAAACTCTACTGAAGCTTTGCTGCTCACTACCAAAGGAAAAAGGAAGGAGTCCTGAGGTGGTGCAGTGACTCTGTGATGTTCTCAGCAATTCAAGCTCTTGAGGTGTTTGTTGTCTTCAGTGCCAGGAATTGCCTCTGTGCTCAAAGAAGAAGAAAAAGAAGATAATCCTTCTTGTATCCAGAAAAAAAGCTCCAGATAAAATCCTCAGGCTTCTTCCAGTCTCAGGAGAGAGACTATGTCTACATTGAGTGTTCTGACCTATGAACACTGAATGAATAGAATCCTAACATTCCCTGAAAAGAGTAAAGCCTGAGACCACCACCAGTTCGGCACCAGGGGACCTGGACAGGGAGCTAGCCTCATGCCTTGACACCTTCAGCTTTTTAATTTTCCACCTCACACCCAGTAATTGGCATTGTGCCCTGTTGGCCAATTGCTTCCAATTTCAAATGGTTTCCATGAAGTTCTGCAAACCACATTTACTGTCTTGAGAGCTCTTCTGCTTGCTTAAGAGCTTCCCTGGATGACCCTCATGGCAATTCTCTATCCCTAGGCACATTCACCTAAGATTAACACAAGGAATGATCTCATTTGTAATAGCCTCAAATTATTCAAAAACAAGTGTGTAAATTTCTGATTCCCAGTGTGTATCTAAATTTCCTTAATACGTGGCCTATAATTTTCATACGGCTTCATGGTAACTTATCAATTGTTATATGTATTTTTCACTTTTACCACCCATATGGATTATGCACTTATTCATAGTAAAGTCCATGTTTATGACTAATTTATCTTCATTTTCCTTATTTTTCAAGTCTTCCCTGATAGATAAACAAATGTAGCATTTAGGACATGTTAGCCATTTAAGATTCGTTGAATAAATGAAATTATCCAAAATGCAATCACCAATTTTAAAAGTTGTTACCAGTTATTTATCTAGAAGACTATTCAAGAAGTATGTAAAATGGCTGAGTTTCAATCTTTCTACATGAGATGGTGACATCTACTTCATTCAACCTAAAATTTACAACAACCTGCTGTGGCAATTTGGATGAGAAATGTCCCTCAGAGGCTCACACATTTGAACATTTGGTCTACAGTTGGTGGTACGTTTTGGAAAGGTTATGGGACCTTTGGAAGGAATGGTGTGGAGGAATTACATAACTAGGGGTGGGATATGAGAGTTTATATCTTCACCCCACTTCTAGTTTTATCTCTGTTTCATGTTTTCAGTTGAAAATGTCTCTTAGCTTCCCACTCTAGCTGCCTGCTGCCAAGCCTTCCTCACAATTATGGTCATACGCACAATTCTCTCTCTCTCTCTCTCTCTGTCTCTCTGTCTCTCTCTCTCTAAGCCAAAATAAACTCTTCTATAAGTCATTTTTGGTAATGGTGTTTTACACTTTACCTTCAGTAAAGACAGGTTTTGGTAGGCAAAATTCCAAAAAGGTACCCAGCATTCCTTTCTCTTGGTACAATATCATGTGTAATCCCATTCCCTTGATACAATTAAATTTGTAATGTAGCTTCCCCATTATTAGGTAAGGTTATGCGACAAAGATAAAGGGGTTTTGAACATGCTGTTAGAAAATTTAATCTATTGAATTGCAACTAATTCTAAGGGAGATAAGTTTATGTGAATCTGACCTGAACAGCATTTTAAAGGTCTTGGAGGTCAAAGCCAGAGGTTTCAAACGGTTGAAAATGTTCTCATATTTGCTTTGGATAAGCAACTGGCTATTTTGTAGAAAAGATACCATAGTAGCCTTATTTGTAATAGCTAGAAACTGGAAACAACCCAGATGTCCCTCAACTGAAGAATGGATTAAAAAACTGTGGTACATCTACACAATGGAATATTACTCAGCTATCAGAAACAATGAAATTATGCAATTTTCAGGCAAATGGATGGAACTAGAAAAGCTCATCCTGAGTGAGCTAACCCAGACTCAGAAGGGTGCACATGGCATCTATTCACTTATAGTAGGATTTTAGCTATATAGTACAGGATATCTGTACTACAACCAACACACCAAAGGGAACATGGACATAGGTTTTTTTGTTGTTGTTGTTGCTGTTTGTTTTTCTTTGTTTGTTGGTCTGTTTTTTAGTTTTCCCTCCCTAGCAATGAGACACTTTTCACTAGTGGTACTGCCTTGTAGGCCCCCAGTGTATGAAGAGGCTCTTGGCCCTCATATGACTTCTGAACTGGGTGAGGGACTGTTATGTAGGGACACTCCACTCCAGAGGAGCAAGGTGGAAGGGTTAGGGGGTAGAGGATGGGAGGGCGGGTTGGGAAGGGGGGAAAGAGGACAATATGATGGAGATGTAACCTGAAGCAACAAATAAATAAATTTATTAACAAAAAAAGAAAAGACACCACACATGATGGCCTTTCTACAAACAAACAAAAAAATTAAATGCAAATTCTGTTATTTTACCAAATAGTGAAAAAGGAAAAATATTTCAAAAGCCTTCCTTTGAGAAAACTTCCCTCCACTAGCCATAATGAGTTCAAACTAAGTCCCGAGAATTAGCACCACCCACTCCACCAATAAGATGAGCCAACTCTGGCTCAGGCCTGGAAGCAACTTCATTATTTTTGTTCATTCCAATCTTGATAAGACTTTATTTAAAATGTGAACAGCAGGATCCTAATTCTCTTGAGATTTCCTCTTGGGGTCAACTTCTCACAACATCCTAAATAAAGATTTTAGGTCAATTCTTTCATAGAATCATGGAGAGATCATGCTTAGACTCCTGGGGAAAGAAGCATTGGCTGACGGCTCTAGAAATAACCCACATCTCTTTCATGGATCCTTTCTCTAGAAATAACCCACATCTCTTTCATGGATCCTTTCTCTAGAAATAACCCACATCTCTTTCATGGATCCTTTCTCTAGAAATAACCCACATCTGTTTCATGGATCCTTTCTCTAGAAATAACCCACATCTCTTTCATGGATCCTTTCTCTAGAAATAACCCACATCTCTTTCATGGATCCTTTTTCTGAAACATCTGTTTAAATGTTTGTGTTGACAGGGGGCAGTATTTCCATATCGAGCACTGTCTGAGTTTAGAAGGCAACTATGAATCAGAGACTCAAATCTTCGGGGATGTAGATGGTACAGTCAGTAAATTCTTACTATTTAAGTTTGAGAACCTGAGTTTGGTCTACCCAAACCCATGTGGAAAAATCTGCATTTGTGGGTGGTGTGCCTATAATCCAAGAACAATGTGGAGCTGGGGAGCTTGCTGGCCAGCCAGTATAGCCAAATAACTGCACTTCAGGTTTAGTGCGAGACTCTGTCTCAAAAAATAAGGCAGGGACTAATAGCAGAGAGCACTTAAATCAACCTCAGGTCCTCCACAAACACACACACACAGACACACATACCCATGCACATACACACATTTATAAACACACACACACACACACACACACACACACACACAGAGAGAGAGAGAGAGAGAGAGAATCTTAGTGTTTAAAATTAAAAGGGATCTCATATTTATTTTTTTTAATAAATAAATTTATTTATTTGTTGCTTCAGGTTACATCTCCATCATATTGTCCTCTTTCCCCCCTTCCCAGCCCCATCCTCCCACGCTCTACCCCCTAACCCTTCCATCCCACTCTTCTGGAGTGGAGTGTCCCTACATAACAGTCCCTCACCCCAGTTCAGAAGTCATATGAGGGCCAAGAGCCTCCTCATACACTGGGGGCCTACAAGGCAGTACCACCAGTAAAAAGTGTCTCATTGCCAGGGAGAGAAAACTAAAAAACAAAAAAATAAATAAAAAGTCTATGTCCATGTTCCCTTTGGTGCGTTGGTTGTAATATAGATATCCTGTACTATATAGCTAAAATCCTACTATAAGTGAATAGATGCCATGTGCACCCTTCTGAGTCTGGGTTAGCTCACTCAGGATGAGCTTTTCTAGTTCCATCCATTTGCCTGAAAATTGCATAATTTCATTGTTTCTGATAGCTGAGTAATATTCCATTGTGTAGATGTACCACAGTTTTTTAATCCATTCTTCAGTTGAGGGACATCTGGGTTGTTTCCAGTTTCTAGCTATTACAAATAAGGTTGCTATGAACATAGATGAGGAAACTTCCTTATGATTCTGTGAGGAGTCATTTGGGTGTATACCCAGAAGTGGTATGGCTGGGTCCTGAGGCAAAACTATTCCAAGTTTTCTAAGATATTGCCATACTGACCTCCATAGTGGTTGCACAAGCCTGGACTCCCACCAGCAATGGAGGGGGGTTCCCCTTTCTCCACACCCTCGCCAGCATGTGCTGTCATTTGAGCTTTTGATCTTAGCCACTCTGACAGGTGTGAGATGGAATCTCAGAGTCGTCTTGAGTTCCATTTCTCTGATGATTAACCACGATAGCCAAAAGAAAAAAAAATCACAGATACTCATTTCCTTATCTATTTTCACAAAATAAGCGGAGGATCACATTGAGCCTTCCAGAATTCAAGTCCTATCTCTATGTTCCTGTCACCCTCAGACTTTTTGATGGCCAGTCTCCAGCCTATGGGAGAGATGACCTCATTATGTAGTGAGCTAAGAGTAAAATAATGAGTCAATTAAGTATTTTCCAAGAGATATTCAAGTTTGGAAGTTCAACACATTTCTAAATTCACTGATGACTTCCCTGCCATTGAACGAAACCTGGCTCACCAAAGGCCACTTTCCATATTCCAAGCCACTGAATTTCTTAGAAGTCAGACTGAACCACAGATAATCTTAAGCATCTCTAGCCCTCATTGGAGACATATTTCCATCTTCTGTTGGTAGGTGCACACAAGGTGCATGTGGAGACAAGCATGAGAAGAGACCATGTTTTATAAAGACAAAAGTGATTCATCCCTAAACCTGGCAGTATTGCAGAAAGGACCACAGAGCAGGGCACATTTGCTTAATTGCTTTCTGCTGGGTGTTGCAACATCATGTGACGATCTCTCTGAGGGTCTACAAGACATCCAAGTTAGGCCTAGTCTTCCAGCTCTTCAAGTGACTGATGTGAGGTCCTTATCACCTACATTCCATGCCGTGTATCCCTTTCAGGTAACTCAGTGGTGCCTGCATGTGGTCTTGTTCAATGTTCATTCAAGTGTGTGTCATGTCTTCTCTCTCCACTCCCATCAGCTTTCTTGACAGTCTCATTTCTGCTATTGTGAAAAATATAATAACTAACTGGCTGACTTCATCTTTGTTAACTGAGCTAGGTAGACCCTTTACAGTTGAATTAGTAGTCCAGCCATCATTTACTTAAACTCAATCACTTAACATTGAGAATGTTAATTTTTACGATAACCCTTGAAAGGTAGATACCCTGATTACACTTTACGAATGTACAAAGAAAGGCTCAGAAAGACAAATCGCTTACCCCACACTATGAACCAGAGGCTCTGAGTTAGCTCTAGGATTATAGAGCTAACAAGGCTCTACAATCCTAATCAATGAAGTACTTTATCTGTGACTCTGTTTCTTCTTATTCTAAGAGGAAATAAAAGTTAATGTCAGGTTTTTTGTCTCAATAAAGTGAATAAAGTGAAGTGTTAGGCATGAGCTAGTAAAGGACTCTACAAATGTAAGCACTGCCACAATTCTACATAAGTGTCACATGAGAATTCTTAGGCTAGATACACTGGAAGTATTTCAAATAATATATAAGTTGAAATACAGCATGATCCTATTGAAAATCTACTATTATATGTACTTGCACTACAACTTTAACCATATTTATTTTGCAGCTCCAAAATGTGAGCTCATCATAGTGTTATAACAACTTCAAAATATGCATGCATTTCTCAAAACAAAACAATAAATATCCAAAGCTAGAAGCATTTTTGTCAGCCTCTCTTTGCTGTGCTTCAAAGATAGAATAGTCCTGGAACAAGATACTGAACTTCAGCAAACATGCTTCAGACACTACATGCTAAACACTATGCTAGGCACTTAAAACCTGAGATAGGCAAAGTAGCTTCCCTTAATCTCAAGTAGTTTATGGCTAAAAATAGGCAGCTTCCATCTGGGAGAGATAATACCCTCCTACTAAGCTTCACTAAACAGCAATAAGAGATCAGAATCAGAAACTCTGCCCTGTGGCTTCCACCCCACAAGATGATTGTATCCTTAGTCAACCCCATGAAATCAATCCAAGATTAAAATATATTTATCTCTTTGTTGATTGAATATTTTGAAAGAAATCAGTAGCGGTGGTTCCGTGGGGGTGCTGCTGAGATACATAGGCTATAGTACAATTGTCATTTTCCTGAGTTGTTCAGTATAACAGCCTTATTTGTCAGGATGAGCGGAAGGGATGAAATAGACAACAATTATTAAGGAGAATAGAATGGTTTGTAAGGAAAGACACACACTCCCTGACCTGAGCACATAATCTCCATGTCAGGTATCTACACTTCCTCAGTAAAGGTTGAGGAATGTGTGTACACAGCTAGCATATATATATATCTATGTATATATATATGTATATATATATATCTAGATACTGTTCTCTATTTTGTGTTGCCATCATTATAAAACCATTAAAGCAAAAGAATTTTCTGATACATTTTTTAAAGATTTCATTTTTAATCGTGTGTGTGTGTGCGTGCGCGCACATGAGTACAAGTGCACACTGGAGCCAGAAGAGGATATCAGGGCCTCTGGAGCTGAGTTATAGGTAGTTGTGAGCTGCCCAGTGTGGGTGCTACAAACCAAACTCAGATCCTCTGCAAGAGCAGTACGCACTTTTAACCACTGAGCCACCTATCTGATCATACTATGTGTTTAAGTTCTTCAGTCCACAGTTTCTTTAAAATTAATGCCAACAAAGAGAGGAAAACTTATTAAATATGTTCAAGATGTTCTCAAATGCATCCCGAAAGCACTGCTGAGAATGCTTTTGTCCTTATCACTTGTATCTTATTTACTTTCTGTTGCTCTGATAAAACATCATGACAAGAAGCAACTTAAGGAAGATAGAGTTTGTTTTGGCTTAAGATTTCAGAGGGAGAGGGACATATGATGGCAGGAGGCCTGGCAGCAGGCAGCCAAAGTCAGATGCTGGGAGATCATATCTTCAGCTTCAATTGGCAGAGACAGTGAACTAGATGTGGTACCAGTGAAGCTGTGGACTCTCAGAGTGCCTCTCAGTGACATCTTCTAGCAAGGCTCTACTACATAAAGGTTCTGCAATCTCCTGATCAGTGCCACCAACTGACTATCAAGTGTTTATACTGATGAATGCATGGAACATTTCTCATTCAAATCACCATGACTTGTAGCTAAATGTAAGATGATGGAGATATTAAAGAAGTTTGCCATGCTGGCATCAATGTCACTTGTTATGTTATGTTGTGTTGTGTTGTGATGCTATGTTATGTGATGTTATGCTATGTATCTGAAATTTCCAAACTTTATGTACACTGTGTGCACATTTTTGAGGGTCAAACAACACCATTGCCATCTCTGGAGAAGATGTATATCTGTTCAGTTTAGCTGGAAAACATATGTACTCACTCATAAACACACACACACAATATAAAGGTGATTGATTGATTTAGCTTTTATCACCTGAAAAACAGGAACTACTTTTTTTTTTAATTTAACACAAGAGTATACATTTTTAAATAATTGAGAAAGTATTTGTACCAAATGTATTTTGGGTGAAGGAAGACAGACTGATGATATCTTTCTCTGTAGCCAGCATCTGTCTAACAAATATTCAAAGAACACCTTTTGTCTACCAGGCCACTTGAAGAGAATGAGAATGAAAGGGAACGAGCGACAAACAACCGAAAGTGAAATGAAAGGAGATTATGGTTTGGTCCTTTGGGGGGAATGCTAAGCAATGAGTTACTATGAAATAAGAGAGTAAAACAAACACAATCCAGAACACTTGTCACGCCTGATACTCAATTAAAAATTAAGTCTGTTCACTCTGTCTTTTGTTTGTAGTTGATGTCAGGGTGTAATTTCATACTCCCTTTGCAAAGCAAGGATAGATATAATAAACCCTGGCAAGATAAGCATTCTAACCCCTGAGTATGTTTTCATTTCTTCTGGTTGCTGGGATATGTGGGGCTGGCAAATGGTGTTCCCAGCAGTCTTGTGACCGCCCCTTCTTTCCTATTCTCCCTAACAAGGTTAGTGAGATTCGTGCAGATTGCTGGGTTGGAAAGGGCCTTATCACTGCCTGGTGATCTCTACTCCAGCCCTGGACAATGAGGGTTCATCCAAAAGCACAGCTTCCTTTCTGCTGTTGACAGGAAACCCTGCCTGTGACAGCAGTGAATACCTCATGCAGCGCCTGGCCAGGCGGCAGCTGGAGACCTGAGGGAAGCACATTTTCTAGACCTGGTGCTTGTGCAATAAAATACCAGGTGGTAACGAGATGGGAAAGCCAAAGGGGAATTCTAGAAATTGTTCACTGTTATGATAATCTTGCCTGGGATTTAGAAAGGACTAGAAGATTCAAAAGAGATCTCACAAACCACAAAAGGTTGCCTCATCCAGTCTTGCTTTGAGGGCCTCTGCCTAGTCTTAATATATCTTGTTATGCCATGTTTGGTTGATATCTCTGCTCTCTTCTGAAGGGAAATGGAAGAGTAGTGGATGTAGAGGAGAAAAGTTTGTGGGAGGACTGGGAAAAGGGTTGGGGAGGGAAACTGAGGTTAGGATATGTTGTATGAGAGAAGAATAAAGAAAAAACGATACTTCTCAAGGTAAGACAATTAAGTGAGAAACTGAGAGTGAGAAGACTATACTAAGGCTCCAGCATATCATGATAAATGCATTAAGAGGGATTAAAGTCTCTGAAGGACCTACTAGAAGGGGGTTTCAAACTCTTGAATTCTTATGTTCAGTTATAGAAGACTGAATTGAGTCCCAATTCACTATCAAAAATGTGCATGAAGTGTTGTTAAGATACCACCAGCAGGAAAAGTTAAATTTAAAAATGTTAGCAATTGGTGTTCCCTGTATATTTAATTTCTATGTATCACATTCCATCTATATTGCCAGAAAGAGACAAATTAATTGTGAGATTTGTTAGGATCCCTTCAAAAGCATCAGAGAAAGATGAGGAACATTGTCTTCATTGTGCTGGAGCTGAGAAGCTGATGAGAGGACACAGGACAGGTCTTTGTGGAAGTTAAGGATTTAGATCTACTGTTCTCTGCAAATCTGGAGCTTCTAAGGCAGGGGAACAAAACATACCAAAGAAGAGAAAAGATAAAAAGGTCAAAGCAAGATCACAAAGAAAATGTCTATATTTGGATGAAGAAAAGAGAAGAAAAATAATTACACTGGATGCACATCTAGATAAAGGGAAAAATCAAGAGGAATTTAATAAATCTAGAGGTCTAGAGATGAAAAGAGACTCAGATGTGGCAAAAGAGGAGGACAGAACTATGGGTAGGCAACTAAAATTGGTGAATTGGCAATGTTTTAATACTTGAGAAATACTCTTAGTAGACAAATGAAAGCTGAACAGACTGCCAGAACTGGCTTGCAGATGAGTAATTGGTGAGACAGCTGAGGAAATATGAGCGGATAACCTTTCCAAAAACATGGACATGGAAAGTCAGAGCCAGAATCTGTGGGAGAGAAAACTGGAGGACAGAAGGGGCTGCTAAGAAGCAAAAGCTCTGATGATGGGAACTTTACTAATCAGAGATAAAGACAATAAAGGAGAAAACGGTATATTTGCCCTCTGTCCCATTGGAAAGGAAGCATCCCATTCAAACAACAACAGCATCAGCAACAGCAACAAAGTTACAAATCTACAGGACTGAAAATCCAGGTTCAGGTTGTTTGTAATCACACTCACATACGGGAGCCACAGCCCTCAGTACTGAGGAACTCCCTGTTGCCCTAAATGGAGTTGGCTTCGGACCACAACTCACTCATTGGTTACCCCCACCTCCCTTTGGTGGAGAGCTGAACTTCCTGTGGTGAGCCAGAGGCTTCCCTGTACTTCCCTGCCCTGCCTGCCTCCCTCCTCCCAGCCTACCCAACCCCTCTTCCTCCTCCTAATCCTTTTTTTTTTTTTAGTGTCCCCAAACTGAGTTTGTTTTGTAGATTCTAGCACAACAGTTTCAGATTACTAAAACAAGCTAACTCTAACAACCAAGGAAGGACTCGTGATATTAGAAATAGTGACTGGTGTTTTAAACGGAAAGGGAAGGAAAGTTCCAGGGGAGATAGAGATAAAACTGGGTTGATGAGAGCCTGCCTGGTGGTAGGTGATGGAGCTTCCTATGTCAAAAAACTGGCCAAACTTTCAGGCCTGGCTCAAAGATTTAAAATACTACAGAGGCCATGTGCTGATTCACAGAGAAGAGCATGTTGGCGAGCTTAAGCCAAAGTTCCAAGTGGCAGAATAAGTCCCTTACTAAAAACTGAAATCCGAAGGAAGTATGCTGTGGAGTCAACTCCTGTCCAAGAACTTTTGCTTCACATCAGTTCAAAGACGGTCCCCTGCCTTCCCTTCTATTGATCTCTTCCCTGACTTCAAACTCCTTCTGCCCGCCCCCTCTGCAGTCAAGTGTACAATATCCACAAGCTAGAATCCTTCCCTCAAATGATAGGAGTTTGTTTCCATCAGGAATTTGTGCATGGATGTTGGAGCTAGACCTCTGCTCACCTCCTTGTTCTCCCAGGCATTCTGCAAGCACACCTTACTTTAAAATATCAATTTTCATTAACTGATTACACTTATGTGTTTGTATAGTGTGCTGAGAAAGATAAAAGCAGTGAAATGCCTCTGAAGTCTCCTGTTTCCCAGGCACCAGTATGATACATGAACATGTCTGTGCCAGGGCCCTCTGTCAGGAATGGCATGACTAGTGATTGGAAACATCTTTTACTTTAACAGTACGTGCTTCTCATGTCTCTTCCCCAGTGAGGTGGGCTCCCTTTATCATGAGACTCTTCTTGAGTTAAACAGGAAATCCTGTGCGGCATTCTGAAGATGACACTGAAGCCAAAGGGGGAAAAGAAATTAGGACATACCCAAGTACAAGAAAAAGAAACAGGAGGAGTCGTGTCTCCTTAATGAAGTGTTTATACACAATCTTCATGGATGTCCCTGCTAAACCTCCCTGCTTTCTGCCTCCACTTTACAAAGCCTGCCCTTCCTTTCTCCACTTCCTTCCTCCTGGAACTGGCTTCATTTTCCACTTTCCTGCCCCATAGCTCAGGATATCTTTGATCTCCCTGACTCTGTTACATTGCCCTCGTGTTTCCTTCTGTGGCTAAAATTAAAAATTTCTGCATCTGTTAAACCAAGAGTCACAAAGGAGGGATCCAGTCCTCCCTGGACTCTGCTACCATATGACAAATGAATGCTGGAATTTTGTTTCATTCACAAATACTTACACATAGCAGTTAGCATATATTTCCTAAATTGATAAATAAGTTCACAAATCATTCCATGTTCTTTAATTCTCATGAGAATTTGGAAAGTATATATTAATTTGTACAGTTTTATCTCACTCATATGATAAGAGAGAGCATGCAAGTTTTCTGCATATTATTAAGTTATGGTGTAAATAATACCAAAGCACCCTTCTGTTTAATCACATGGAACCCTGTTTTCACACTGCCTTGCATTCTCATGTTCTCAGTTGTCATGCTTGCCAGGCTGTGAGCTCCCTGGGATCAAACCTGCTCTTCTTTCCTAAAATGCACAAACCTTGTAGTAATAGCTGCCCACCAAATGTTTTATTGATTTGAAATTGACCTCCTTATCTCAACTCTAGGTAATAGTTACCTTTAGGGCTCATTTACCCCTAGCATCTTTGCTTGTAGAAGGAATTTGTTTTCCTCAGCTGAGGCAAGGTTGGTGGGGTTTTTGTTTTTGTTTTTGTTTTTCTCAATTAAATGACTACCAGGAGAGCAGAAAGACAAGAATGTGTCTTTAAATCCAAGTGAGTCTCCTGGCTGGAAAAGCATTTGAACAGATTAAAAAGATGTTTCAGGAAGAAGGAACAGTAAAAGGATCATTACACAGGCAAGAAGGGTTGGAGGACACATGCACTGACCCACTTGTCTGGGGACATAGATTGCCTCGAGTGACAGTAGGCACGAATGAATGGCCTCAGTATATTCATCATATTTGCC